>VSMD01135041.1:0-28622 GCA_008750895.1 Mirza zaza | reverse complement strand
GAGCAAATGCTTTCTGTAGGGGAGGAGAACATGAACCCAACAGATGCTTCTGTGCCCATCAAACAGCCTTATTTTTAAACTCATTGACTGAGTTTGGCAAGGCTCTTTCTCTCTCTCCAGAGACAGCCACCTTGTGAACTTGACTTTGATTCTCTTCCATATCTGCCATGCCTTCCTCCTAAGGGTTTTGCCCTTTTGCGGCACCTTTCTCTGGGAAACATTTAACTTCTCTTTGATCTGTGCCAGGAGCAAAAGAGCTTATTCAATAACTGTCATATCTCTCCTTTTCCTTTCAAAAATAAAAGTAATATTCCTTCTGAAAATAAAGGAAAAATTCTCCTTCCTAATATAATAAAAAGCTAATTAGAAAGCAGGAGAGACAGCAGAAAAGGAATCTGGATTCTCATTCTCTCTCTCTCTTTCTCTCTTTCCCTCTCTCTCCTTTCCTTTCCCCCCAGCCTGTGAGTAGTAGAGCACGTTCCATCCCCCACTGCACAGTAATTCCAGGCATAGAAATTAGAATGGAAGCCACGCTGCTTATGCACACAGTGGTACTTACAACGCAGACATTGGGCTTGTTGGATTATTGTTTTCACTTTCTTGTTTAGTAGCATGTAGGTTGCCTGTCTCCCGCCGGCCCAACACAGCTGGCAGGGATGAAGAAAGACTCTTCCCAACTGAAGGAAACATCAGATAGGGCAATTTACCCTTGCACTCTGTAAAAACACAGAGTAGGATTATCGCGGGTATTATTCTCAAGGGCAGTTGTGTTTAGCCATCACTGAGACCCTGAGAATGATATTTTTCTGATATTTTGCAAGAAGATAACTGCGATTTGGGAGGTGAGGGCAATATTTCCTCTGTTTTGCAAAAATAAGGCACAGAAAATGTAGCAATGTCTTTCAGAAAAGGGCTCCTGAATAATTAAAAATAAAACAAACCCCAAACTCTATCTCCATCATATTATCTGTAAACAGACAAGTGTTTGAGCTGTTGACCAAACTCTGCCATGAGCAGCTGTCGTGCCAACGTGCCGTAGCTGGGGCTGCTTCATTGAGGGTACTGCTCATTGGATTTTTGGGGTCAGCTTACCTCCAGCCTCACTTTTTAAAAACAGGCCCTATTTTTAGAGCAGTTTTGGGTTCACAGCAAACTTGAGTTCCCATATACCTACTGCCCCCACGTGGACACAGCCTACCGTATCGACATCCCCACCAGACAGGTGCATTGTTAACAACTGATGAACCTACATTGACATGTCATTTTCACCCAAAGTCTGTAGTTTACATTAGAGCTCCCTCTTGGTGTAGTACGTTCTGTGAGTTTAGGCAGATGTATAATGCCACGCATCCACTATCACGGTACCCTATAGAAGCCTCGATTTAAATAAAAGAGAAAAAAGAAAATTGTGTCTCTACTACCACCTCTTGCCTCCCAGGGAGGGCAGCGCTGTCCTGCCTGGGGCTGTGTGGCCCGTCTGGGACCCAAGCAAGGGCTCCTGCTCTGTGGGAGGGGACAGGCTGGAGATGCCCCGGAAACCTGAACAGAGGACAAGGTGGCCCCAGGGCTGCAACCCCTGAACTTCTGTGTCCCTAGAAGGTCAGCAGGACAGGAGAGGCAGGGAGCCCCTCTGACCTTCCTACGGAGTGTTGTGTTGATCACACTGAAATTAGGGACTCTTGAACATGTTGGCTGCGGTAAGGCCTCTTGGCTTACACCAAGGCATTTTTAGGTCTTTTGATAAAGTTGAAGATCTTTTGGTCCCTCCCTCGGTTCACAGTTCCCCGGCAATGGTTTCATGGGGTTAAATAATATTCCCAGACCACCAGAGAAAATGTAAATTTTCTGGGCTTTCAATGCAAATCTCATGCCCAAAGGAGGCAGGATTTTAAAGGATTTTTCACCTCCGGTTAGTGGTGTCAGCCACTCTCAGGTGCCAGAATCCATTTGTCATTGCTCCAGGTCACTTAGGGTTCCACCCAGAAACGGAGACTCCCTCCTCTCTCTGGGGGTCAGGTCTATTTCAGGGCCCAGGTTGGAAACTATATACCATTGTGTTCTCGTCATTTCCTCTCTTTGCAGCTCAGCCCCCTGTGCAAATCACTTCCACCCTCTCAGCCGTTCGCTCCAGCTATAACTAGAATTACAACGAAGATAAGAGCTAACATACTAGAGCCTCTTTTCTATGGCATCAGATCTCATGAGGTCCTCACAGCACTTCTCTGGGAAAAGTACTATTAGCGTCGCTGTTTTTTCAAGTGGGAAAACTGAGGCTCACAGAGGCCGAAGAAATGGCCCAGACCTCACAGCTCACGTGGGCTGGAGCCCTGCTGGGACTCAGGCCACCTCCCAGGGTGCCAGGAGGATGCACAGGAATGAGTCGCCACAAAGGACAGTGGGTCCCCCAAATCCAAGGCTCCTCAGGCTTCCCCATGATGAGCCAACCAACACCAAACCACTCTGAGTGGAAGCTCCAGGTTTCTCATCTCAGGGATAATACTGGCAGTGAAGCCTTGCAGCCACAGACCATCTTTAACTGTTCAGAGCTTTCTAGTCTTCTGTAAAATAACAACCACTGTTTGAGGCAGATAGGGCTCTCTTCACAAGCCCCATTTCATAGCAAGCAGAGGGAAGGATTATATTGGATCTGTCACTTGTGCCAAGAAGTCACATCACTGCATCCCTCCTACAGCCGGGTGAGCTAGATGTCACTGACCCCATTCTGCAGATGAGAAAGCTGAGGTGCGGTGAGGCTAGCCTGCCCAAGGTTCCCCGAGGCAGCCAGCCGTCTTGCTTCCCAGCCCACGTTCCATCCCCTAGACCAGAGATTGCCAAACTTTTTCTAGAAGGAGCTGCAAAGTGAATATTTTACCTGGTGGACCTACGGTCCCCGTTACAGCTCTTAGCTTTGCCATGCAGTCGCAGCGTACAAGTGGCCATGGTCCACCACTTGGCAAAGGGGTGTGGCTGTGTGCGGATAAAACCTTACTTACAGAAACAAGTAGTGGGACAGATGTGGCCTGGGGGACACAGTTTGCCACCCCCTGCCGTCATCCCTACAGTTCTTTGGAGTCAAGAGCCTCAGAAGTGGCCTGCTGTGCTCCACTCGAGCTGTCCTGCAGCCAGGATGCCAGGGGCCTGCCTGGACCTTAGGGCTGGCGTGTGGCTTTCAGATGAGCTCTGAAGGCCGGTTAAGATTTACTGCCGGCTTCGTGTCATTGAGCTTCTCAGGGAAACTGTGCTGGTGGGGTGTGCTCCCCCGGGGTCCCTGTCGCTGACGGCCATCACCGGTCTCTGCTGACACAGCACATTGCTCCACTCAGCCCAGCCGGTGGCAGGTGCTCCACGCAGCCCAGCCGGTGGCAGGCGCCTCTCCATTAACCTCCAGAGCCCTTCATCCTCTCTTCCCGTAATTAACGAGGTGGAGGTGCAGGACTGTGCTCAGACCATCCCGTAAGTGTCATTGTCATTCTGGCCACCGCGCAGCCGAGAGCCCTCTGAGCAGCCGTTCCAAGTTGGACAGGACAGGGCAGCTTGCCAGAGGGTCACCGTTATTTACAGCAGCGGCTATTAATGCCACTTGGCACGAGGAGCGCAGTGGCTATGATCCTGTTGATTGTCTGCCAGGGAACGCAGGGGTGAGGGTTCAGGGCTGCATTTGCCATGCCCAGCAGAGCGGCCCCTGGGACAGACAGGTGGCTCTGCGGTCTCAGGAGCCTTCCTGTGAAGAGGGAAGCCACCCATAAGGACTCCCTCTGGGCCAGAGCAGACACAGCCAAACAATCCCAGCCCTGCCTGCTTTTGGAGCTCAGGGGAGTCACACTGCTTCCTCCCTGGGCCGCAGGGGTTTGTCTCACAAAGGAGAGGCACATCCGCCCCATCTGCCTCCCCCCACCCCCGGCTCAGTGGAAAGGGCTTGTGTACCCAGGGACCTGGGGCTGGGGTTCTGGCTGCCTTAAACATAACCGGAATTCTACCAAGAGTATCCGAGGTATTTCATGTAATCCATTGAATTGTTGAGCAGTGTAGGGAAAAAGGGGACAGGACAACTATGGGTACAACCTGCTGCGTGAATCAGGCCCCAGAGTTCCCAGACTCTGTATCTCATCCCTGTGTTCCAGTTCCCGGAAGAGGGAATCAGACTGTCTTGGCCTTGGTTAGGTATCTATTCTGGACCATGATCATTGGCTATAGCTGGTATAGACACCAATGCAGACAGGCCCCAACACAAGGAAACTCCTCAGATGTGTCTGCAACTTGGGGTATCTACTTACCAGGGTTCTCCAGAGAAACTGAGCCAGTAGGATATATATGTAGATATAGATAAGAGGAGATTTATTATGGGAGTTGGCTTATGTGATTACGGAGGCTGAGAAGTCCAAGAATCTGCTGTCTGTGGCCTGAAAAGCCAGGAGAGTTGGTGGTATAAATCAGTCCAAGTACAAAGATCTGAAAACCAAGGGAACCAGTGGTATAACTCCCAGCCTTAGTCCAAGAACCAGGAGCTCCAATGTCTAAAGACAGGAGAAGATGGATGTCTCAAATCAATAAGAGAGAGCAAATTCACCCTTCTTCCACCTTTCTTTCATATTCCAGCCTTCAATGGATCAGATGATGTCTGCTCACATTGGTGGGGGTGGATCTTCTTTACTTAGTCTACTGATTCAAATGCTAATGTATTCCAGAAACACCAGAAATAATGTTTTGCCAGCTATCTGGGCATCTCTTAGCCCAGTCACATTGACACATAAAATTAACCATCACAGTGTAGGAGCTATTGTCAGGAGGCCTGGTCCTCATCCCAGGTCTGCTGACAGCAACATGACCTTGGACAAACTGTTCCTATTACTCTCCATCTCTGGACCTCAACTTCGATGTCAGGTCCTCTAGGCTCTGACATTCTGGGATTATGTCACAGTGGGCAGCCAGGGGGACACTTAGCCTCTGCCTGGAAACTTTGCTTGGTCTCTGGGAGTTCTTGGCTGTAACTGCCTAAGAGTGATGTCCTGAATGGGGACGTCCTGCCTGTCAGGAATGCCTCATTACCCATGGCCCACAGCCCCACTGCAGGAGGCAGCCAAGAGCTGCTGCACAGGGAGTCCAGGCTCAGAGACTGCTGGCCTCACTGTGGTCTTGTGGTTGGATGTAGAGCCCCCCAGACACCGTATCATGAAGGTGATGCACATTATTCCTGGGTGGGAATATCTTAAACCTTTAGGTATCTTCTCCAGCCCCCCCCCCTCAGCCTCTCACCCCAAGACAAGTCAAAAGAACAGAACTGTAAGTATAGCTATTCATGGAGCCCCTGTGCCAGGCATTGTGCAGGGGACTTTACCTGAGTCGCTGTCTCATTTGATCTTCACTGGAGCCTTACAAGGCAGGTGGCCTGTCCCCATTACTGGAAGAGGTTAAATCACTTGCTGATAGGAGAAGGAGCTTGGGCTTGAACTTGATCAAGCTGATTCCAAAACAAAGCTATTTCTGCCTCACCATGCTGCCTCCCATGCAGAATCTGAAGCCAGGTGGCCAGGACACAAGTGAGAATTCTACCAATGTGGCACACATTTTGCCCAGATGTCCTTAAGGGGTTAGGCTCCTTGGTGGTCAGGGCACCTGCTGGCAAGCAGACACCAGGGTGTGGAGTGCCCATTCTAACCCAAGACAATCCCAAGTGGCTGGTGTAACCTCTTCTGGGGCCCACCCACCTCCTAGACACAGAAGCAAATGATTCATCTCCCTGAGGTCTGCTGCTGGCCATCGCTATAACCCTGAGCATGTCCTGAGTCCTTAGGCCCCAGGACTCAGCTTCATAGGCGCAGGATCCACAACACATATAGACCCAAGGCCTACAGATGGAAACAGTATTTGGTCCCAAAACAACAAATTGGGGACCACGTTGCCTAACCCAGTCTAGCAGTAAATTCAGGGAGCATTCAAGGAAGCACATTTATAGCAAGTGCTTACAGTTGCCCTGAAGCAATTTCCTTTTCCCAGGTCACTTTGATGTGGCCCTGCCATGAGGACAGTCTGCCTCTCAAGATCTTGGCAAGCCAAACCAGTCTTGTTGGGTGAAGCCAAAAGTACAATTAAGAAATTTAATTTGCAAACTCACAGTTAGGTCACATAAAAGAAATTTCCATACATCCTGTTACAATAGAAATAGGTTACGTATCTCATAGCTATGAGACTGTGATATTTACCTCCTCATTCCACTCACTTCCCCACAACCCAGGGCTTCTTAAAGCTTGGTCCTTCAACCAGCAGCCCCACCTGAGAACGTGTTGGAAATGCACATTCCCAGGCCTTACTCCAGACCTCCTGAATCAGAAGCCAAGGGTGGGGTCTGGTGGTCTAGGTTACCACCAGTTCTCCAGAGGATTCTGCGTGGGACCACCGAGGGAGCTTTGAAGGATACTGATGCACTGGTTCTGGCTCCATTGGTCTGGGCTAGAGCCTGGGCATGGGCAATTTTCAGATCTCCCCTGGTGATTTTCGCATGCATCTGGGATGAACATGACTGCTTTTGAGAGTTTTACACAATGGGGTGATGTGGTGTGGTGTATGTTGAGATAGATGCAAATTTCTTACACAGAGGGGAAGTGTCTACACAATACCCAGTTTTAACCACAGCACCAGGAATAGGGTTTGGCACAAAGCATGCACCCGAGTCATAGTTAAGGAAAGAACAAACTAGTGCATTGATTAATGATTCACACTAACCATAACACCGCAGCTTCTGTGTTGGAACCTGATGCCTTTCATTTGGTAGAACAGAAGGATATTCCTTAAAGAAAGCAAGGAGGGAGGAGACAGCCTTGCCAGCATTTGATGTCGGTGGATTCAGAGTCTAGGCTAACTTAGGAGTAGTCCATGGTGTCATGTGTGTACCCTTAGAGGACCAGTAAGCTGGGGCAGGGGAAACAATCTCATGTTGCCTGGGATGCTGAGGATATGGGAAACTGATGACTACACCATCACTCAGACACTCAGAGTTTCAGGGTAGCACAAACTCAAGGGCCTGTTAGCTAGAAGGCTGTGGGTTCAAACTCAGCTCTATCTGCCTTCCAGCTGTGTGGTCTTGGACAACTTGGTTAACTTCTCTACATCTCCATTTCTTCACCTATAACATACAGATTCTAGACACTGCCTTGTACTGATGTGCTATGATACATTAATACTTTATGTCTGCAAAGATCCTGGAATACCCAGCAGTACTGGCATTTAACAGTCAGCTCCCAAATTCACTTTTTAAATTAGAGCCCAATCTCGCATGAGCTTGGTTAGTCCAAACAAAATCACCTGGCTCAAATGACTCCCAAAGGAAATTAATAAGCATGAATTTTAGGATATATGGAAATCGGGGTCCAAACCCTTTAGTAGCTCTTCTCAGATTATGGTATGTATAAAAATCACCTGGAAATCCTGCAATGAATGGACATTTGGGGACTGGACCCTCACTACCAGACTTCAAAATATACTCCAAGACTGAACAAAATGGCATAGTATTGGCACAAAAGCCAACACATAGACCAATGGAACAGAATAGAGAATCCATAATCCACGTATTTATAACCAACTGATTTTTGACAAAGACATCAAGATCACTCATTGGGGAAAGATAATCTCTTTAGTAAGAGGTGCTGGAAAAATTGGACATCCACATGTAGAAGAATGAAACTAGACTTCCACTTCTCATCCTATTTGAAAATCAACTCAAAATAGATCAAAGACCCTAGATGTAAGACCTGAAACAATAGAACTACTGGAAGAAAACATAGGAGAAATGCTTTAGGACATTGGACTAGGAAAAGATTTTGCGAATTAAGACCTCAAAAGCACAGGCAACAAAAGCAAAAATAAATGGGATTATATTAAACCAAAAACCTTCTGCACAGCAAAGGAGACAATCAATAGAGTGAAAAGACAACCTGAAGAATGAGAGAAAATGTTTGCAAACTATTTACCTGACAAAGAATTAATATCAAGAATATACAAGGAACTCAAACATCTCAACGGCAAAACAACAACAACAACAACAAAACAAATAATGTGATTTAAAAACAGGCAAATGATCTGAACAGACATTTCTCAAAGGAAGACAGACAAATGGCCAAAAAACATGAAAAAATACTCAACATCACTAATCATCAGGGAAATGCAAATCAAAACCACAGTGAGGTATCATCTGACCCCAGTTAGAATGGCTATTATCAAAAATACAAAAAATAACAAATGCAGAGAAAAGTGAACTCTTACACACTGATGATGGAAATGTAAACTAGTATAGCCACTATGGAGAAGAATAAGGAGGTATAGAGATTCCTTAAACTACCATATGACCCAGCAATCCCACTACTGGGCATCAATCCAAAAGAAAGAAAATCAGTATATGAGAGACATCTGCACCCCCAAGTTTATTGCAGCACTATTCACAATAGCTATGATATGGAATCAATCTAAGTGCCCATCAACTGATGAATGGATAAAGAAAATGTGGTATATATACACTATGGAATACTATTCAGTCATAAAAAAGAATAAAATCCTATCATTTGTGGCAATACGGATGGACCTGGAGAATATTATGTTAAGTGAAATAACTCAGGAACAGAAAGTTAAACACCACATGTTCTCACTCACATGTGAAAGCTAAAAAAAGTCAATCTCATGGAAGTGAAAAGTAGAATATAGGATACTAGAGGCTGGAAAAAGTAGGGGGAAGGAGAAACAGGAAGAGGTGTGATAAAGGATACCAAGTTACAGCTAGATAGGAAGACTAGGTTCTAGTGTTCTATCGCGCTGTAGGATGATCATAGTTAACAACAGTATATTACAGTTTCAAATAGCTAAAAAGAGGATATTGAATGTTTCTAGCACAAAGAAATGATAAATGTTTGAGAGGATGGATATGCTAATTACCCTGATCTGATCACTATAATTATATGTATCAAAACATCACTATGTACCCCATAAATATGCACAATTATTACATGTTAATTAAAAAAACAGAAATCCCACTTCCTAGTAACTTTCTATCATGCTCCGACTTGTACTTATGGATTCAGTTGTTCCCATCCTGACCTGCTTACCTGATCTCAGAAACTGATGACTGTCCCTCCTCAGTAGAAAGTGGCAAGGAATGTCCAGCTCATCTCCTTTTAAACACAGGTTCCCATCTGACAGTTGTTTGCATGAATTTCTGTGTCCTTACCTTTCCTGTCCTCCAGCCCCTAGCTGGCCACAAGCCCTGCCATTTTCCTGATGTCCTGTCTACACTCCCACCTGCCCTTCTAGCTAGTTCCTGAGCTGAAATCTCAGGGTGCCTTGCAATGTGGTCTGTGCTACAGCCTCAAGAATACATTTTTTAACTACTTATTTTGAAATATTGTCACATGTTGCTTAACAATGGGATATGTTCTGAGAGACGCATCCTTAGGCAATTTAATTGTTGTGTGAATATCATAGAGTGCACTTACACACACCTGGATGGTGTAGTCTATTACTCACCTAGGCTATATGGTATAGCCTATTGCTCCTGGGCTACAAACCTGTACAGCAGGTTACTGTACTGAATACTGTAGGTAGGTGTAATGCAATGGAACTTATTTGTGTATCTAAACATATCTAAACGTAGAAAAGGTATGTGACCTTACAATGACAGCTACTATGTCACTAGATAATAGGAATTTTTCAGCTCCACTATAATCATATGGGACCACCATCATATATGAAGTCCATCATTGACTGAAAGAGCAAATTACCATAATTTTCATCTCACAGGATGTTGCAAAAATAGTACCAAGTGGATCCATGTGCTATTCTTCTAGCTTCCCTCTATGATAATGTCGTAATGATAAGACAAAAGTAAAACCAGGGAATTGTCATTGATCCAGCACTATTAACTAGATTAGAGACCTTATTCAGATTTCACCTAGCAATCATTTTGTTATCACCCTCCAAGTGGAGGTTTTTCTAAGTTCTTGGTGATTGTCAGGAAAAGCATTTCAGGATGCACCACATAAGCCAAGCAAGTGACAACTTTTTGTTTAATTGAAAGGGAAAGTACACAATCAGAGTGCATAGCGGGCAGGTGTGGAAAAAGAGCAGCTGCCCCGAGAGGAAGTGGTTTTACATCTTCTGTAGCTTTACTAATTGAGGGGAGGAACATTCAAAACCAAGGGGTTGACTTTTATTAAGAATTTGGATAGTAATTCCTAGAATTGGGATCCCTCCCATTTTCATATTTTATATGGTTGTCTCAGAACTGTCATGGTGACTTCAAGGGTGGAAAATTTTAAAACCACAATATAAATCATATTATAATTAGCCACAGTTCATGTAAGGTGACAGAGATAGCTGACAAGTCCGTTGAAGCCAGTGTTTTGCCTGTGGTTATCAGCCCCTCTAGTTAGCGTCTGCCTGAGGGCCGTTTACCCTCACACCTGCACCCAGTCTGCAAGCTGCTGCACCCAGTCTCAGCCCTGTCTCCTACTCCCACCATTTCTCGTGCTTTTTAATGCCTGTGTCCCATTGACTAAGGGCTCCAGTGTCCAGCTTGTTAAGGAGTGGGGTTATTGTCCAGCATTACACCGAGAGCTGGTGGAAAGGCTGGAATAGAAACTGTGCTTTTCAGTTCCCCCTTGAAAGCTCTTAAATGATAAACATGAAAATATCAAATACTTTCATAGGGTTATGTGCCAGACACTGTTCTATGGACTTTATATATATTAACTCATTCAGTCTTTCCAAAGCCCTAAGAGGTAGGCACTCTTACCACCATCCCAGTATGATGGATGAGGAGCCAGAGGCCCAGAGAGGATAAGTGGCTTGCCCAAAGTCACAGAGCTCGGAAGAATCTGAGCCAGGCATCCTGACTATGGGGTCTCTGTCTGTTTGTCTTTAAGCACTATGCCTTTCTACTTTTTATACTGTCATACTCTCATTTCCCAAACCGCTGTGCACAAAACCTCTGGGGTCATAGAACGGAGATCTGGGGGTAGGGAAACAAATGGACTGGCCAGGCATGGTGCCTGGTTTGTGGAGGGTAGCATATTAAACTATTAAAACTAAAGCAACCATAAGGATTAGGATGCAAAATCCTTGGGAAGTTTTAGGATAAAATGTGAGATTTTAAATACCTTTTGCCTTTGCAGCTGTAGGAGCCATGGTTGCCCCCAGGCCATTCAGACTCCGTCAGGGGGAGAGTAGGGAAGTTCTGGCTTAAATTAACAGTCCAAGCCTCTGCCAAGGCTAAGGGTTTCCTCTTCTCTCTGACGCAGTAATCAGATGTGGGAGTGAGAAGGTGGGTGTAAGAACGATTTTCTCCCCTGAACACTACTGAGGGATATGCCCCACAGGTGCCTTGTGGTGCCTCTGTGCAGAATGGGGAAAGGGACCCTGGGGAACTTAGAACAGGAGGCCCCTTCCAGACCCGTGCCAAGGGGTGCCCGGCAAGCAGAGCCGGGCGGGGCTCAGACCCCACCCGCCCCTCACCCCGGTGCACGTGTGTAGGCACAACCTGGACATCTACGTGGAAGTCCCGTGTTCCTACCAGTGTGGTGTGTGGTGCCACAGAGAATGTTTTGTCCCTGCGCTCAAGGCCTCTGCATGGCCACTGGCTTTGCCACTTCACTGCAAGTCTGTGTCAAAGATGTGGGATTAATAAAGGGAGGCACCAGGACACCTGTTGCCCCCGTGCACCCCATGACAACAAGCAAGCTTCACCCTACCAAGATCCGGTGGCGACAGAGCCCATACCCTCCCTGTCCCCTCCTCTGGAGCCTTCACTCTGTTAGTTCTTTATCCCCTGGCCTTGCATCAGTGGATAAAAAACTCATGGTTGTACCCAGTTTGGATAGATAATGAAAATCACAGCTACTATTTATCAAGCACCTACTATGTGCCAGACATGGTTTTGTGTTTGTATGTCACAGACACTGTCTTATTTAATCCCCCCATGTCTCGTGAGAAAAGTGGTTATAATCCCCATTTTGCACACCAGGAACCTGAGATTCAGAGAATCCAGTGACCTGCCCAAGGCCACACGGCTACCAGGATCGCACTCCCCCACGTCTGCATGTGTGTACACACATGAACATTTGTGCGTGTGCACAGATTTACTTCTCCCAGCCAGAGGTCCCGCAAAGCAACACCTCTTGGAAAACATGAGATATGCACGACCAGGAGGCTGTAAGGTCCCCTCTGTGCGTGGGCAGTCTTGGAAAATGCTTGCATGCAATGTCGTCAACCTGAACCCCTGCCCCACAAGAGCAGCGTTCTTCACGTAAGCCACGGGGGAAAAGCTTTCACCAAAGAGATTATGTCACCACCAAGGCGACTGGCAGGGACTGTTGAGCAGGGAATGAGGGAGAGACGGGCAGAGATCTGTGTCCAACAGAGGAGCCAGTCCTCATGGGTACAGGAAGGAAGATGGGAGGCATCTTTTTATCTGAGATACTGGGGGACTTGTAGGCAGGGTTTGCTGCTGCTCACCATCCTGTGTTTTTTAGAGATCTTCTGTGGATTTCAGAATTTGCTTAGGCTCAGAAACAGGCAATCAGTTTCCGTGTCTTGAGTGGGGGCATCACCATGGCTACCCTGTCCAATAAACTTTTTAATTTAAATGCCTCTCATCTCAATGTTCTGTTTTGTTCAGATCTCTTCTATCTAATCAAGGCCGCTCCGGCAGTACCCACCTGGCAAAATCCTCTTCATTTTGATCGCAGAGTACAATCTGTATTAACTATTTTTTTTCCTCTCTCCATGTCCAGAAGAAATAAGACAGTTAATTTTTTTCCTTTTTCTTTCTTGAATACCGTCTGCATTCCCTCTTGTGTACAAGAGGGAGGAAGAACCACTTCTTTACCCTTTGGTGAGGAAAGGTGGATTAGAGCAAGAGGAGGTTAAAACCATCCTGAAAACCTATTTAAATCATCCCAGGTCTTGGAAGAGATGGTAGCCCCACACCGCTGGCTAGAAGAGAAGTCTAGATACGCCAGTGGCTCTGAAGGACCGTGCGTGGTTTCTAGACAGCAAAGAGCTACAGCAAAGAGCTCGCTGCCTGCAGAGGACAGGTGCAGGAGCAGCTCTCAGAGCCTGGAGACACCAGCATGGCCAGCAGGTCCCCGTTGCAGCTCGGCCAGCAGGTCCCCGTTGAGACAGCCAGGTCAGTGTGGGAGAGGACAGCCCAGGGCCAGGTCAGGATCCGCAGACCCGGGGGTCAGGCCCAGGCACACGTCCACACCTCCTGTCGTTCCTACCCCATGTGCCATTAGCGCCCCTCGCAGGACTGTGGCACTTGCCTCCTCATGTGCTCAAGTCTCTCCCGGCCTCTACTCTCTTGCCAACCCCTTCTTTCTCAAGCACAGCTCTGAGCCCAAGAATATTCTCTCCGCTTCCAAGGGTCTGCGTGCCTCCCTGGAAGGTGCTCCCCACCAGCAAGTGCCCGGTCTGGGCCCCTCCCACCCTGAGCCCCTCCGTCAGAGGGCTGGGGGGGGGATCCAAAGGCAGAGCATGGGGCGTCCCTTTTTCGGGGACACCGATGCGTCTCCTTCCTGAGCCATCTGCTGGAGTTCCGCATGAAACAGGCTGTGCCAAGAGGCTCCGCAGCCCTTCGCCACCCTTCTGCTTCATCTGGCAGCTCTGCGGTCTCACCCGGCGGGGAGGGAAGGGGGGAGAATCTCACAGCAGTCGTTGCTGATTGCTAGAGATTCCGGGTGTTTTAAGGTAGTTAATTTTCGAGAAGAAAAAGCCGCCCCGTCTCCTCATACAGTGGGAAAGCCTATTTCCAACCCCGACAAAGAGGAAACCTCTGAGATCTTCGGTGTGAGTCGTGAAGGGGTTCAGCTGCCGTAGCTCAGGCTCGTCCCGTTTGCAGCCCTGTGAGGACACCACCGTCCCCTCAGCCGTAAATGCTTGGTTGGAACAAGCTGGTTCTTCTGGCCTCGACCTTCTCTGAGAGAACAGCATGCCCGTCAGAACCTACGGGGAAGTCCTTGGAGACAGTCACTCTTCAAAAAGCCGAAGCCTCATCCTCTGGTAGCCCACCAGGAGGGGACCGAGTCAGGGTAGGCTGACAGGGACCCCAGGGGCAGCCTTCTCCGTTCGAGAATATTCTACTTCAGAGCCACCGTGACGCCGGCTGGGTGGACATGAAAAATGCAAGTTCCCGGGTCCCACCCCAGACAGATTGAATCCACACAGGATTCAGGAGAGACCAGGAACCTACTTTAATTTTAAAAGATAGTAATAATAACCTCTCCTGGTTCTTGTGATGCTTTCTAAACTCTGATGATAACCATGTTCCAGAGGCTCTGAGTAAGATCTCTCCCTGCATCAAAATGGTTCCTGAGCTGGGATTTTGTCTTTGGAGAGTTATTCTTGGGGATGTTGGGATGTTGGTTTGGGTCCTGGTCTTCTAAGGCTTCAGGTTAAACTCCTACGAGGGAAGCCCTTTCAGGCCAAATCCTAACAGCACCTTATAGCCATCTGGATGAGGGAAGTCCACAGAAGCAGTGAGGGAGAAAGCCCAGGGGGCCATGGACAGGCTTGACCTCTGCCTGGTGTGGACACCCCCGTGCACAGACCAGTGGGACAGCTCTGAGTCACACAATGAGGGCTTTACTGCACATCCTGAGCCTGGAGAGCACACACTTGTCAGAGTCTCAGTGTCTCTAAAGGAGGAACTTGCAGAGTGTAAGGACCTAGGTTAGTTATGGGGAATTGTTTAAGGCAGATAGGAAGCAGAGACTGGGAGGGATTTGCAAGTCAGGTGAGTTGCCGAACAATTGGCAGTCTTATCTTCTATGCAGGGTTACTCTTGAACCAGACTGTGGTCTTGTATGGGAACCTATGGGTTGAAACTGCACAAGCTGATGTCAAAACAATTTGACCTTAGATAGTATAGGGCATGTCATGGATTGGTACAGGTTTTCTGTCGTGCAAGTCATAGTACAGTTTACGAGTATGGTTTCTTTTTCATTTCTCACAACCAAACAAGCACATCAGCTCATCATTGCTTACAGTCATTTGGAGGCACACTTTACTCATCACACCTTAACCCTAACCCTTTCCAGAAACTAAATCCATAGTCTGAGAATGCTGAAAGAGGATTCTGGGAGCTTGTTCCAAAAAGAGGAATTCCAAAAGTGTTAGAGCAATGGTAGCGTTTTACTAATAAGAGCAACATGCCACAAGTGGCCTCCTCTGAAAGATCATTATCATTGTGTTGTGCAAATTCCAACGGGTTCATAGTCCAGTTGTCCTGCTGTATACTTGGGCTATGTTGCTTCTCACATAAAGTCCCAAGACATAGCGGGTAGGGACAGTGCCCAGCCTACACCCCTTGCAACTGAACTCATCCCTCCAATGTCTTCGGTCAGTTAGAATAGCACTTTTTATTGTGATTTTTAGTAATAACCACACTACACATGTTTAGCAGGTCATTTTCAGCCAGCATTTATATTGTTTCTCTCATTGAACCTCAAAGCAGTCTTAGGAGATAGTCAGGCAGCTTCTAATCTCTCTTTTTTTAAAAAAAGACATATTTTTAGAGCAGTTTTAGGTTCACAGCAAAATTGAGCAGGAAGTACGGAGAGTTCCCATGTAACCCCTGCCCCTTACACAGCCCCCCACACTATTGACACCCTCTACCAGATGAATCAACCTGCACCAACACATCACCACCACCAAAGGTTCATGGCTTACACTGGAGTTCCCTATTAGTGTTGCATTCTATGGGTTTCTTGGGTTTTTATCTTTTATTTATTTTATTGATTTATTGATTTATTATTTTTTGAGACAGGTCTTGCTCTGTCATCCGGGCTAGAGTGCCGTGGTATCATCATAGCTTACAGCAGCCTCAAACTCCTGGGCTCAAGCAATCCTTCTGCCTCAGCCTCCCAAGTAGCTGGGACTATAGGCGTGTGCCACCTCACCTGGCTAATTTTTCTATTTTTTGTAAAGACTGGGTCTCACTCTTGCTCATGCTGGTCTCGAACTCCTGGCCTCATGTGATCCTCCCACCTCGACCACCCAAAGTGCTAGTATTACAGGTGTGAGCCACCAGCCCAGCCATTCAACAGGTTTTGGCAAATGCGTGATGACATGTATCCACCATGACAGTCACAGAGTCATTTCATCCCCCTGAAAATCCTGTGTTCCTGCCGTTTATCCTTCCCTTTCCCGCCCAGACTTCTGATAATGACTGATCTTTATACTGTCTCTACAGTTTTGCGTTTTCCAAAATGTCATACAGCTGGACTGTTACCTCCTTTTAATCAACATGGAACCATGCGCGGAGAGATGTGTGGTGGCCCCAGTGGGTGCAGACAGCACCCGCTCTTCCGACTCTGGATCCCACACTCCTGTGCTGACCATCGTTCATGGCTCTCTCTGTTTCATGATCGTGGGCAGCTGAAAACTGCCTCAGCTGTGGAGATCTCGTCCTGGGTGGGATGGAACTCCTCCACCAGTGGTTTCTATGAACAGAAGCGTTTTGGGGCATGTTCTGATTCTTATTCTTGATGAAGGTCCATATCCTTGATGTCCATCTCAGCGAAGACAGATGGACACCTGAAAGCATTTTAAAACAAATGCAATCAGGAGAGACATTGTTTTACAAATCAAACCCAAATTCTTGGAATAGCTGGCTTAATTCAAATGTTCAGAAATTCTTCACTAATACCTGGTGTTCTTATCAGCACTGAGCTGAAGCACATCCAAACAGTGAGGTTTTTGGGAGGCCGAGGGCATAGCCCTAACTCTGTTGAATTTTTACCTATTGTGTTAAAAATAACTTCTCGATCCATGTTCAATTAAAGAAAAGAATAAAGGGAGCAGAGCAAAAGTGTTACAGAATGAAGCATTTTCTGAGGGCAAAAGCCTCCTGACTGGAGCAGTGGAATTCAGGATGTTTCCTTAGCATGAAAGAGCAAAAGACAAAAGAGGAAAAAAAAAGAGGCTCTTCCCTGACTCTCTCCTCTTGCTAAGTTCCATGACCTTGGGTTGTCACGTAGACTCACTGCAGAAGGCAAATTTCAGCAGTTCGACAGTAGCACTCTTACAGTTCTGTCCTAGAATTGTTTGGACTTGATTTCCATATAAGAATCTTTTTAATCCACTGTTAACCTTTAGAAAGTGAGGAAGTGAGAGCACAGGGCTTAGAAATGACAGTCTGTATGTAGTTGCTCTGGCTCTGTGGGTTTAGGTTCTGCAGGTGACCGCAGTCATTTCACCCCTGTGGAATGACACCATGTTAGTGTGTGTCACTCTGACTTTCCTCCTTTTGAAAAGATGTGGCTAATCCTTCACAGATCTTCTCAAACCTGCCTACGTGATCTTGGGATCATTGCATCCCGTGGCAATTCTTTGGGTACGAGTTTACAGCTTACAGAAATAGGGACAGTCAGACGACTGCCTTGACGTTCAGGTTTTCTTACTTCCCTCCCTAAAGGAGGGGACAACGAAGAGGAAAGACATCACTTCTGCATGGTGAGTGCAGCTGAGAGCGCTCTCCTCCCTGCTGCCTGAGAGGACCGTGCCAGCATGGTCCCATGTCCCACCCCATGGGACAGATGCCCATGTCCCACCAGCATGGTCCCATGTCCCACCCCATGGGAAGATGCCCATGTCCCACCAGGACTTTAGAAAACACACAGGCACACACATGCACAGATGTGTACAAACACACACACACACACACACACACGCACGCACGCACACCTTTATTCCACTGCAAGTGTCTGCTTAGGAGAGCTCATGGACACTGAATTTAGAAGATCACTAGGTCGCTTTCTATTTAAAGTCCCAATCCTGGAGACTTCATTCACCTCTTAGTTCCTACATTCCTTTACTTCCTACGTCGGCCACCTTCTACTGCAAAGGCACCTGACCGCTGATTTAAATCCCATAAAGTTTACAGGATCCTTGGAGTAAAGTGTTCCAGAAATAAAAGTCATCACATACCCTGGCAGGGAGGAAGAGCAGACTACTATTTCCTTATCTAATTTTACACTGTTGATTTATTTTTTTATAATGGAAAATTCAACTTTTATGAAGTGGGAAGGGTAGTCCAATGAGCCACCATGTCTCCGTCACCCATTTGCAACAATTAGCAACTCAGGACCAATCGCGTTTCATCTACACCTTATCCATTCCCTCCTCCCGTCAGGTTGCTTTGAGGAAAATCTAGACATCATACCACATTTTTTTGCAGTATATCTAAATGTATATATTTCTAAAAAGTTAAGAATACATACTTTTTAAAAAAAATGTTATTGCAATACCATTATTAGAAATTATGCACTGTCCAAACCCCTCCAGTTATGACATAAATCCATTTTCGAAGTTTGTTTGCATCAGGATCTAAATAAGATCCATATGTGTATGTTGCAATTAGTTGATAGATCTCCAAAATGTCTTTTAATACGTAGGTTCCTCTTGTGGTTTTTTTTTTTGTTGTTGTTGTTGTTGTTGTTTCTCCCTTGTAACTTATTTGTTGAAGAAAGCAGTTTATTTGTCTTGAGAGTTTTCCACAATCTCAGGGTTGCTGATTGCATCTCTGTGGTGTCATTTAACGTATTCTTTTATGCTCTGTATTTCCTGTAAATTGATAATGAGATGTAATTAGATAAAAGCTTGGTTGGATTATGGCCTTATTGTGGTTCATTTGTTTGTTTGTTTTGGTTTCTTATCTTTTTTCTTTTGTTTTTTGATAATTCACATGTGGTTCTGTGTATTTTCATCACAAGATATACATTGTCTAGTTATCTATTTATCAATAGCAATCATTAATGAATTGCCTAAGTCCATTAATTAATCAGAGACTGTGAAATAGTGATAGTCTATCACCTTGTCTTCTTTTTACTAACTGGAAAACTTTAGTAAAGAGAAACTTTCCCTCATCAACTATTTGATAACTCTGAAGTACAGTTCATATGGGAATGGCAAGAGAAATGAATTCATTCTTTCCTTTTTTAAAAACCAATTTAAAAAATGATAACTTGGCATCCTAAAATCCTCCAAAGGTAACCAATAAGGTTTTTTCTAAGTGTTTGTATGAATTCAGGGATTCGGATGTGTTTAGTATGTTCAAATCCATTACAGTTATTATACTTAATGATATTCCAGTTATCCCTTCTTTGGCTGGAATGCGTTTCTTAAAGTTGGATCTTATTTCCTTTTGAACTGACTCTTTGATAGCTAATTTTCTTGTGTTTTCTTTCTTTCTTCCTTTCCTTTCTTTTCTTTTATTTCTGGTACAACAACACATTCTAGGACCATCTTGCACATTTATTACTCTGGACCCAGAATTAGCCATTTTTCTGAGGAACACTGTGTCTTGTAGTGGGAAACAGTATTTAGAGATCCAGTCCTGGAACGAAGGAGTGCTTGCTGCTTTCTCCAGCTCCCTTATGTAGTCCTACCCTGGTTTATTCACCGTCCCCTGCTGGCGGACATTTGTGATACATGTAACAGATACCCTGTGAATGCCTCTTTGGGTGTATTTCTTGAGCTTGATTGGCAGAAGTGGGATTATTGGAGTAAAAACTAAATGCAAACATCATTTTGCTGGACCATGTCAAATTCCACTTTCTGGAGGTTGTACCATTTTACACCCCCACCAGCAATGACGGGGAGCGCCTGTTTTCCCACAGCCAATTACAAAATAGTGTAAAACTTTTGGATTTTTGCCAATTTGATAGATGAGAAATAGTATCAGTGCAGTTTTAATTTTTATTTTTCATTTATGAGCTATGGTTAAATGCTATTTGCATTTCTTTTTCTATGAACTCTGATCATATCTTTAGTCCATTTTCTATAATATTATTGGTGTTCTGTTTCTCTGTTTCTTAGAATCCTATCTTTCTTAGGGATATTAACACTTTGAGTTATGATTTATAATTTTTCCTTATTTATTTGCCTTTTTACTTAAGATTTTTTTAACAATGCAAAAGTTTTCATTTTTTGTGTAATCACCTTTATCAATTATTTCCCTAATTTCTTCTGGATTTTGAGAGAAACCATTCTCTTAAGAAAATGCATACCGTGTTTTTACAGATGTAAATATTTCAGAGTGATGTATTCTAATTTTTTTTTAAAGCAAAGGGATTCTTCTCATTATAGTGTCATTGTCAAAATCTAAGGTACCTAGGACTGGACCTTCAGTGACTGTGTGTGCATAAGTATATAGCAGGCTAGGTTCTTTTTTTTCGTGCAAACAATACTGTGTCCGTGGCTGGCTGACCAGGTCACTGATAGCTCCCTGTCTTTATGCCAGCAATGCCTGTACTCAGAGTTTTCCTTCAGGACTAGCCATACAGTGTGGAATTTATTATTTAATAATAATTATGGTGACCCTATAAATAGCCTTGTCTCATGTTCATACAACTTGTAATTCAAGTGCAAAACACCACATTGTTGCCCATTCACACAACTCTGAGAGTGCATTCTCTTACCCTCATCCATCCATCTGTCCATTCATTTTTTTATTTAACAAACATTGTTTTGTTGAAGACCTACTATGTGCTGGGCATGGACAAAGAAGTTTACAATTTACTCTTTATATTTATCTTTTAACCTACATTTTTTGAGATATCAAAAGATAGATCAGCTACAATAAAAAGGGACATTCAGTTCAAACCCACATTGGTTAATTTCCAGGTTATGTGTTAGAGGTTAGAAAAATACAGCTAGTTCTTTTAAGGATATTGTTCTTTGCTGCTTTATGCTGTACTATCACAGAACCCAATATTTTTTTGGGGAAAACCCTAAATTAACATGTTGCTATGTCATTTATCATCAGTAATCAGATCATTTATGAACCATAATGGTCATTTCTTGCTGCTCTTGTTTAAATGACTGGATTTTCTACTTTCCATAGAAAATGGGATAATATTAAAAATATTCAGTCACATAGCAAAATATTATTCCTCCATAGAAGCTTGACATATTAAGTATCCAAACTATTTTCTATGGTTTGTAAAGTCTACAAAACATACTAGCTTCTGGAACAGAGCATCTTCTGAGCACACACAGATTTTAATAAAACCTGTGACTTTAATTTTAGCACCAATGGAGAAAACAAATGAGAAATGATTATTTAATGGGCAGGAAATTTTAATCCTTTGCATCTATGAGGCCTGACATTTGTCTTTTTCGTCATCACCGTCACTTAGTGCCTGATGCGTATTGTTTTGCTCCCAGAGGGAACACAGAAATGCCACCAGCACGCTGGAGCAGATGGGGACAGCCGGGGCCATCCTGGCTCTGGAGGTGACCACAGGCAGCTACACAACTCCCAGGACATATTTGTTCCTCAGGGGGGTGACAGAGGATTCTACTCCACAGGCCACAGCAAAGAATGAGCGAAACAGCACATGCTGAGTAACTATTTACTGAAAATCTACCATAGGCAAGGCACCATCCTAGACACGATAGTCCCTTGATACTCAAAGTGTGGTCCTCCGACAAACAGCTTTGATGTCACCCGAGAGCTTGTTAGAAATGCAGACTCTCAGGGCCCACCCCAGGCAGACCTACTGAATCAGAATCTGCATTTCGGCCAGATCCTGGGCATGGGTATTGCGCACTGAATCTGAGAAGCGTTCAATAGAAAACCCTGAGATGGGCAGGACACAGCCCCTGACGCTGCGTGTGCACAAGGGGAGACTGCAGGACACAGGCGTGAGCATGGGGCAGGTGCGTGCAGAGCAGAGAGGGAGCCCTGCAGGGATGAGGCGGTCAGGAAAAGCATTCAGACAGGATTTAAGCTGGTTCTGGAAAGGTGGGCAGGATCTGAGCTGAGGGGAGGGAGAGGGCATTTCAGGAGGCAAACCGTCGCCACATGTAAGGAGAAATGCCCCAGATGTGTCCCGGGATCGTTGAATTACCAATGTATCTGGAGCCAAACATGTTGCTAAGCGCTTTGCTGGACTCTTTGCTTCAAAGTGAAGTAGAAAGGGGCACCCTTGCAGAAAAGTGAATGTGTTGGGGACTAGCAAATATATTTTGTTTTATGACTTTAAATTAGGCCATTCCAAATAGTCTATATAGTACTCAATTTATTAGTAGCTTTTGTTGTGCCTTAAGACATTAGTGCTTCTCCTGAAGTGGAACTCTCAGCTGGAACCTGTCCCCACGCGGGCAGGGCACTGCAATGGCCTCTGCCCTGGAGGCTGGATGCACCCCTGGGACGACTGTGAAAAGCCTTCTCTGCTTTATAGAATACCCAGGGGTTATGGCAGGGGCTTGGAAGGAGATCTTTAAAGAATCCTCAAATGTGCACCTGACGTATTGATTCTAAAGATATTCAATGCTGTGTTACCAGTCATTGCATTGGCATTTGGATACCTGATGAATTTCAGGTCTGTGCTGATGATGCATTGCTTTTGTAATATTTTCACTGTTATTACTGTATTAAGAAGAGATTGCACCTCTTTTTTTTTTTAACTCTACTGATTTTGTTGATTCTTTTCTATCTCTCTTTGAGCAATTTGTGGTGTCCTGCTGGCTTGAATGTGCGCTGTCTGGGAAAGGAGACTTTTAAAAAGCCTCTTGTTTTGGATACTTACTGACAGATGCTGAGCGCCGTGTGGACAGTTTGTCTGAGGGCAGCATTTTACCAGAGGTCCCCGCTGACAGAAGAGATGGAAACAGAGAAGAGTTGCTGGCATTCCACTCGGCTGCAGCGAGGCAGTGAATGTTCTTACCTGCAGGTGCTTGGTGTGTCGTTCACCCAGCATGGCACAGTTTGACTAAGCCGTCATGTTGCATTAATATTCTTGACTTGCTTTAAAGCTGCAGTCCCCAACCTCCAGGCTGCAGACCGGTACTGGTGCATGGCCTATTAGGAACCGGGCCACAGCCACTCGCCATCTCTGTATCACCACCTGAGCTCCGCCTCCCCCCACAGCCCCCTGCCATCCATGGAAAATTTATCTTCCATGAAAGCCTGGTGCCAAAAAGGTGGGAGACCGCTGCTTTAACGGGCTTTGCTCTGTTGGGTCATCAGACTCTTGATGTTGGCCAAATGCTCCTGAACTTGGCAGTCAAGACCAAGTGAACACTGAGAACTGACCAATGTTTGTTTTTTAAGGTATGCACAGCAAGCTGAGATCCAACAGAGGGACTGACGCTTAGTCTGAGTGGATGCTTAGCAAGCTCCGAGCAAAGGGCCGACTTTTCCCTCTGCTCTGAGAATGAGATGAGCTGGGTGCCCTCTCCTAGCCCTGTTGTCTCCTCCCAGTCCTTCCAGATTTTTTTCCCTAGGCCAACCTGGCACCTGTTTGAGCTGAGACATGTGCCCTGAGACTTGGAAGTGTCAAGTGGTAGGTGGAAAGGGTAGGCATGCTGTCCATCAGGATCCCAAATATTTGGTTCTATTGACACAACTTGGGTCTGATTGTGAGTATACCATCTCACTAATTGTTTTATTTTATTTTTATTTTTTAGAGATGAGGGTCTCAGTACATTACCCAGCCTGGAGTACAGTGTCATGATCATAGCTCAGTGCAGCCTCAAACTCCTGAGCTCAAGTGATCCTCTCATCTTGGCCTCCCACAGTGCTGGGATTGCAGGCATCAGCCACCATGCCTGGCCTCAGTAATTATTTTAAGCAACAGTGGTAGTAGCAAGAACTCACTTGGTTCAATGTGCTGGGCCAGGTACACTATGTGCATCAGCCCACCTAAAGCTCATGGCAACTTCCAAGGCTGTCATACTGATGGGAACACCCTGGCAAGAGCCCTGTGAGCCTGGGACTTCAGAAATGCTCAGGGCTGTGGGGCCCCTTGCCTTCATTGGTTCTGACATACTCTCACTCTTTGCTTCCTGGTCCAGCTCTGCGTCCTACTTCTCTCTCGTTCCTCCTTCCTTGTGGTATGTACTCTAGCTTGGCCACGTCCCTTGCATGGCCAGACCTCGTGGCTCTGTGGTTCCAGGGGACTTGACCTGATTCAAAGAGCGAGCCCCTATCAGGAAGGGGAAATTGATGGTGGGTGCTGCTACTGTTGTCACTTTCCATGAGCACCTCAGCAGGGGCCCTGGCTGCTGCCTGCCAACCCTGGGCGATGTGAGAGGAACAGCCAACGACCCACCGCACTCTGCTTTGTAAATCAGATACTGCACTGGAAGTTTCCAACCTCCTAGGCAAACAGAAAACCACCCAGGCTCACCCACGCGAGGGCAAAGTTCTGAAGAAGTGATCCGACTAGGGGAAGAAGAGTGGGTCCTAGTCACAGGAAGTGAGAAAGAGCAGCCACAGAAGGGTCTGCGAGACCCTTTAAGGGCTTAGGAACAGACACAGGTGCCAACGTGGGAGAGACTATCTGGGCATCTCCACAATCTGTGTGTGATAGAAGGTGGTAACTCACCTGTTACCTCCAGCACATCCTGGCCACAGAATGTTCCAGGTCTGGTGATCTTTAACCCACCCTTCATGTTTCCTATCCCGTTAGCCCACACTGTACCCAGTGGTGTCGAGGAGCAGTAAGACAGACGACAGGTTTCCATGTGTTTGCAAAGAGCACATGTATCAGGAGCCACTCCACCAAACTCTCAGCATCCCCCTGCCAGCTTTACTGTAGATGTCCCCAAACACTTCTTCCTGAGTGAGGGACATAGCATGGCTCATTGAAACCGCATGCCAGCTCAGAGAAGAAAAGGGGAGTCAACGAGTGGGAAGGACCAAAGGGCACGTGTGCACAGAACCCTTCCGCTGTTTTCAACTGGCTTCACCCGAGACTCTCCAGGCCAAGCCCTCCTGGGAGCAGGTGCCTTTGTCACAGAAGTCACAGACTGTCCCCGCCTCCTGCTTGCTCCAGCTCCTCCCAGCCCTGGCACCACCCTGAGCATTGCATTGCCTTCATCTCTCACCTCATTTCCATCTAATTCCCATGGTACCATTTCTTGGTTCAGATTTAGCTACATGCCTGTGGTCTCAGCTACTCGGGAAGCTGAGGTGGGAGGATCGCTTGAGCCCAGGAGTTTAAGACCAGCCTGGGTAACATAGCGAGACCCTATCCATAAAAAGAAAAATTTTAAACTAAATAAATAACTTGACTTTATTCAGCCTTATTTCCCCCTTTCTGGATCCCAAGCATGACTTGGCAAGGGGCAACAAGGAATAAAGGAGATTTTTTTAAAGCCAGATTTATCAAGGCCATAAGGCTACGGTCCCCAACTCCTGGACCACAGCCCAGTACCAGTCTGTGACCTGTTAGGAAATGAGCCATGTGTCACCACCTGAGCACTGCACCACCACCCCCAGCCCACGACAACCCCCACCTTGGTCTGTGGAAAAGTCATCTTCCATGAAGCCAGTCCCTGGTGTCAAAAAGGTTGGAGACGGCTGCCTTAAGACCATGTGTGGTGGGTTCCCACCTGTTTCTCCAGCCGTGTCTTTTGCTCCATTCTTGTTGCACCAGCCTCCTTTTCCTGGTTTCCCCTCTGACTAGGAGGCCCTTCTCCCAGTTCTTTCAAAGGCCAGCTCATCCTCCTTTGGGTTTCACTTTTCCCATTCTCAAAGAGACCACTGTTAACGTAGCTCCTGGGACCACAGACCCAGCACACCACCCAGCTGCCTTCTTTTACTCATTCACTGCCTGTCGCCCCACTAAATTGTAAGCCCAGGAGGGCAGATGCTGGGACTGTCTGTATTGCTCTGTTCCTTCAAAGGTAAACACAGCCCAGACATGCGTTAAAGCCGTGAGAACAGATTTTAGTCAGTAACTACTGTCAGCAGGGGAAAGAACTTAGCTTCATGCTGATTTGTGCAGAGGTGAATGGGCATTTTAAAGGGAGAATGGAGGAGTGGGGAGGGGCAATTGGGAGGGTCCTGAGCAGCATCAGGGAAGTGAAAAATTATAAAAAGTAGACAAGGGAGTTGATCCTTGGGAAACCCATCTGTTAGACTCCTGCCCGACACACACATACACACACACATACACATACACACACATACACACAGAGGCTGGGACACAAGGCCCCTGTTGTCAGGTGTTGCCAGAACAAAGAGTAAATTCTTTGGGCAAACTTGAGATTTCCCAGGCAGGCACTTTAAAGGGGGTAGGGTCATCCTAGGGATATGGCCTTGAGCTGTTAGAAACTATGTTGGTGTTTGTTTAAGTCTTTGCAGGCCAAAGATAAGGCCTAGTGGAGAACAGTGCTCAGAGGAGCCTGGCTAGGTTGATCATGGAGAGTCTGTCGGTCTCCAGCTCCGTGCCTAGTGCATCGAAAGCGCTCAAAGAGCATTTATGGAATCAATAAACAGATGAGTGGATAAATAACAGGAGGGTGAACCCCCTCCATGACCACACCCTGGCATGGGGAGGGGGAGGGGAGGGGGCTGGGAGAGGGAGGAGGGCAGTTCTGTCATCCACAGGGAACTCAGGGTGGAGGTGGCAACTCAGCAGACCTCGGCCCATGTGCCCGCCATCAGTCCTCACAGGGCACTGTGGTCCTCGCACAGTGGAACGTGGCACAGACGCTTGAGAATCGCCATTGACCTTGACTCAATATCATTTATTTGGGGGAGAAGAAATTCCAAAAGCGTCAGCATCAGGTTATGACGTGAGTGTGTTTACAGAAATAACAAATCTGTTGTGTTGAAAGACCAACCAGAAAAGCAGAAAGAAGCAGCTGAACAACACCCACGTTTTTTTTATTCTTAACAAAATCAAATAGGTTCCCCTCCTCTGACAAGCTACAAAAACCCTGGTCGTAATTCCCACTCGGTAGCGAGATACCCAGGCCAGGTCTTCCCCTCACCTGTGATATGCTGTAAACATGACACAGAAAGGGGTGTTGACCTGTGGAAACTGACTTTCTCTCCAGGGGCATCTGAGAGACGGTTAACCTGTGAGTCTCAATTCTGGCAGCTGAGTGATTTCAGAGGAAAAAGGAAAGAAATATCTAGAACAGCGGTTAATAGGTGTTCTGACACATTGATTGGCACCTTCTGCTCAAGGAAGAGATTAGTTCCTGTGAAATCTTTTAAGTCATTTTCATGTTTATTCCTTGGATTATGTATAGTATTTCTTAGAAAATATGAAACAGTTCCTGGGGAATTGTACTGGGTGGAAGAACCGAATGCTGTTGTTTTAGGATGTTTGTACTTAAGGTTACTATGGATAATGATGCCGTCCACATTCATGTGCAAGCTTTTGTGTAGACACATGTTATTATTTCTCTTGGGTATATGCCCAGGAGTAGAGTTTCTAGGCAGCATGGTAATTCTGTTTAACCTTTTGAGAAACTGCCAGATTGCTTTCCAAAGTGGCTGAATCATTTTACATTTCTACCAACAGTGCATGAAGGCTCTAATTTCTCTATATCGTCTCCAACAGTTGCTATTATCTGCCTTTTTGATTCTAGCCATCCTAGTAGGTATGAAGTAGTAGCTCATTGTGGGTTTTCAAATAATTAATTTTGTTCATCGACAAATAATAATTGTGTGTATTGGTGGGGCTCAATGTGATATTTTGACCTAAGTATACATTATAGAAAGATTAAATCAAACTAGTTAACATATCTATCACCTCACTAACATCATTTTTTATGGTGAGAATATTTAAAAAATCTATTTTTAGCAATTTTGACATATATACTATATTGTTATTAACTGTGATCATCATGTCCCAAATAACCAGAGCAATCTTGAGCAAAAAAGTCTAAGCTGCAGGTATCACATTACCTGATTTCAAAATATATTGTGAAGCTACTATTCAAAACAGCATGATACTGGCATAAAAAACAGACATATCAATCAGTGGAATAGAGTAGAAATACTAGAAATAAACCTGAGTATATATGGTCAATTGATTTTAGATAAAGGTGCCAAGAACATGCATTGAAAAAAGGACAGTCTTTTCAATAAATGGTGTTTGGAAAACTGTATATCCACATGCAGACAAATGAAATTGAACCCTTATATCAAATTATATACAAAACTCAACTCAAAATTGATTAAAAAATTAAATGTAAGGCCTGGAACTATAAAACTACTAGAAGAAAACATGAGGGAAATGCTTTATGACATTGGTCTGAGCAACCATTCCTTGGATAGAATTCCAAAAGCTCAGGCAACAAAGCGAAAATAGGCGAATGGGATTGCATAAAATTAAAAAGCTCCTACACATGTTTGTTGGCCATTCTTCTGTCTTGTTTAGAAAAATTTCTGTTCAAGTCCTTTGCCCACTTTTTAATAGGGTTATTTGATTTTTTCTTGCTGATTTTCGTGAGCTCTAAGTATATTCTAGTTATCAGCCCTTTATCGGATGAGTAGGATGCAAAAATTTTCTCCCATTCTGTAGGTTGTCTGTTTACCTTCATGACTGTTTCTTTGGCTGTGCAGAAGCTTTTTAGTTTGATCATGTCCCATTTATTTATTTTTGTTGCTGCTTTGATTGCCTTTGGGGACTTCTTCATAAACTCTTTGCCTAGGCCGATGTCTAGGAGAGTGTTTCCAACATTTTCCTCTAGAATTCTAATAGTTTCATACCTTAGGTTTAAGTCTGTTATCCAGCGTGAGTTGATTTTTGTGAGAGGTGAAAGGTGTGGGTCCTGCTTTAGCTTTCTACAAGTGGCTATCCAGTTTTCCCAGCACCATTTATTGAAAAGGGATT
>VSMD01135033.1:0-49984 GCA_008750895.1 Mirza zaza | reverse complement strand
ATGTTTCCACCTGTGAAACAATAACAAATAAAGGCCGGGCGCGGTGGCTCAAGCCTGTAATCCTAGCTCTCTGGGAGGCCGAGGTGGGCGGATCGTTTAGAGCTCAGGAGTTCGAGACCAGCCTGAGCAAGAGCGAGACCCCATCTCTACTATAAATAGAAAGAAATTAATTGGCCAACTAATATATATAGAAAAAATTAGCCGGGCATGGTGGCACATGCCTGTAGTCCCAGCTACTTGGGAGGCTGAGGCAGCAGGATGGCTTGAGCCCAGGAGTTTGAGGTTGCTGTGAGCTAGGCTGACGCCACGGCACTCACTCTAGCCTGGGCAACAAAGTGAGACTCTGTCTCAAAAAAAAATAAAAATAAAAATAAAAAACAAATAAATAGTAGATCTTTGCCTTTGGTTCCTGGCAAACAGCTCAGCAAACCTTTGGAATCTCCAGAATGGTAAGTGTCCTTTGTATGCTAAGAGATAACTAGTTGCTAGGCCCCTGATAGTTTCAGATTGGGGTCTGGTCCCCTAAAAGATGGAGGCCTGACTAGAGGGCTAGAACTTTCAGCCCCACCCTTAATCTCTGCAGAGGAGAGTGGGGTTGGGGATTAATCAATCATGCCTATGCAATAAGACATACATAAAAATCAATACGTGATTGTGTTTGAGGAACTTCAAGGTTGGTGAACATATTGACGTGCTGAAAGGGTAGCATACCTGGAGAGGGAATGGATGTTTTCCACACCACCTACCCCATACCTTCTCCTATGCTTCCCTTCCATTTGCCTATTCCTGAGTTGTACTCTTTATAATAAATTAGTAATAGTAAAGTACTTTCTTGAGTTCTCTGAGATGTACTAGGAAACTATACAAACCTGGGGGGTGGAGGGTTGTGGGATGTCCTGAATTTGTACTTGGCTAGTCAGAAATGGGGTAGCTGTGGCAACCATCTGTAGCTGGCATTTGAAAGTAGGGTAGTTTTTTGGGACTGAGCCTTTAATTTGTGGAATTTGTTACTAATTCCAGGTAGATAGACTCAGAATTGAATTGAAATGTAGGACCACCAACTGACTGTCTGAAGAGTTGAATAACTGGTTGTTGGTATTGTAAGAACACCCCAGACCACCATTTCACTCTTTTTTCTTGGTTACACACAATGTCAGTGATCTTTACATATACCTTACAAACTTATCAGCTCATATCAGCTCATATCCTCTAACAACATAACTGCTAGACCTGCCATCACGTCTACCTAAGTGAGTTTCTTACGCACTTGACAAATCCAGTAAAATATCAGAGATGCCCCAAAGATTTCAGATCTATTTTCTTAGCTAATTCCACATAAAATAAAACTTAGTTAAGGTCTGTTCTACAAGGACTCCCTATACTATTACCTCTGTTTCTCCTTTTTTACATTCACAATTAAGTGTTTTATATTGTTTAAGATAATTTATGCCCTATTTCTTAAAATCTTCCACTATCATTACTCTAAGGCTTCTTTAATATGATGTCCAAACATCAGGAGATCTACTGTATTAATCACTCTCTTAAATTTTCTGTATATTATGATGTTTTTACGTCTTAAAAAACCTTGTGGCTGGGGAGAGACTACTCCTCCTAAGTTTGGTCAATTCTTAGACACAGCTTGTTCAGGAGTACCTTGGTCATAGGCAAACTAATCCAGAGCCCACATTCCAAACCACTTCTTCTATGTGGCTCGTACCATCTAAGAAGAAATATTCCTCTGCCCTAACCATTCTGGGGCCAGGTACGAGATAGCTAAGGCCAGCACTAATATCCCAAAGGCCACCAAATTATTCGTACTAGCCAATCCTATTGCTTAACCTGTGCTGCCTTAACCATAGAAATCCCCAATAAAAGCTATGGCCTAATGTTTTCCCCTCATGCTGGCTTTGGCACTTCTGCCAGGCAGGATTGGCATGCATCTTCTCTTGGAAATGTAAGTAATAGATTGTTCTTCAATGTCATTAACCTGTCCACATTGGCACTCATTGATTTCTGAAAACAGTTTTCAGCAGGACCTCATCCACTGATGACATATGTATGATGTGCAGAAAGTTGGTTGTGTCCAGGCCCAGAAAAATTCAACTAAAACCGAGTAGCAAGTGTTCAGAACTATTTAATGATAATGTGCACATGACACATTAAGTGTGGGTCAATGTTGTAGATCAGTGAAGAAGAGGTCTTGGAGAGGAAGAAGTTATGCATGGAGAAAAGGAAGTTTGGGGTAGCCAGGGGCCAGAAATTACATATGAAATGACAAGTCAACAATATGTCAAGTTTGGGGAAGAAAAGGTAGAATAAGGTGTATCCAGTGGAATTTCCTCTACAACACTGGAGACACAGGACAGGTTCCTAGTATGACTTGAAAAGAGCCCAGATATCATGCCTTGCCCATTGCAACTCTCCAGGGCCAGGCCTCCTCTAAGGCCTAGTGCCTTGTCCACCCTATGAAGCAATGAGGGCTCTCCCCACACCCCCAGTTCTCCAATTACATGGGATCTGCATGATGCAAGTCCTAGAGAGAGACAGGTGAAGGGTCAGCACTAGCTCAGAGCTATACACAACAGACCATAGGAAAATAAATTAGTATTAATAAAGTCTGTAAGGAAGGTCTGGGAAAACAGCCCACAAACCACAGAAGTATCGATCATGACAATTCCTCCAATTCTCAACACAGGCAGCGACAAGGAAATGTCAGCTAAAAGAAAGGGGCAGAACTAGGAGCAAAAGGTGTCATGGATATGGACTCATGCACCTGGCCACGGAAGGGCGAGGAATGTGAGATACATTTGGCTGACTGCAAAACATGTGCCATCCAGATCCTTCCCTGAATACTTCAGGACAGCAGGTGTTAGGGCTGCTGATGGAGAAGCATGGTTGGGGCAGTGCACACAGCTCAGTACTGGCACCCACACCACATATGACAAGAAATTGGGAAGTCAGCAGAGCCCACAGTCAGACTGTGGAAAGGGCAGAGCTGCCTCTGGGGGAAGAGAAGAGACCAGGACCACTGGGGTTGGTGTCAGGGCCTTACCCAGCGAGATTATAAGTGCAAAGTTCTCCAACATCACATTCAGGTACAGGAGCCTCTGAGCCTCATCAAGGAGCTCCCACTCCTCCTGGGAGAAGTAAATGGCCACGTCCTCAAAGGTCACACAGCCCTGTCATCATGGGGACAGTTCATTCAATGATTAACTTCTCTCCTAGGATTCTAAGTTCATCCACCCATACATCCTCCCCCTACTCACTCTCTTCCCCATCCCATCACCTCTGAGGAGATATGAGGCCCCAGTACTACTGATACTCCCTCTCTCATCATGGTTCCATCATCACTCTCCTCCCACAGGACCAACAGACAGGTGGGCAGGGAGATATGCAGGACTGTATCCCTTCTTGTCAGGTAATTATACTGGAGTTCCCTAGATTCTGCCTCCCTAACAACCAAACACCGGCTCATCTTTCACTCTTAAGTTCTGAATACCTGTACCCTTGGGCCATAACCTTCCATCTCTATGGGCACATTTCCCCTTGGAACACGCCTCTCTCACAAAGTCTCACTCCCATAGCCATCTCCACCCACTGCCCCACACCATGGGCATCTCCCTGGCCTCCCCACAAGTTACTGAGCACAAGGCACTCAATGTGCCTGGCAAATTGAGACAGGATCTAGTGCTACCCAAACCTCTGATGCTACCCAAACCAACTGTCAGAGACTGCCCTATCTTGCTCTGAAGTCCTGCCTGCCTGACTCTGTTCCTTGCTTCAACCTCAAGAACCTCCTGGGGATCTCAGACACCCATGGCCTCCTCCAGTTGTGCTGTACTTTTTGTCCCCTCACCAGTCACAGCCTTCCTCTCTGCATCTAACCATCATTCAATGCCCAACCCCAGAGGCCCTCCACTCCAGACCCAGTGATTCCCCCAGATGATCACTTATTCCCCTGAACTAATTCACCTGACTAAAACTCAGCCTGATTTAAATTCCCCAGACACAACAAGGGTCATTACTACATCCTGGTGAGTCCAAAGCCTGCTGAATAAGCACTAGTACTGGCCACAGTGTCATCTTGCCTCAATTACTCCTATGTTTCTGCATCTGACTTATGTCCACTATTCCCGTGGAAGCCTTGGCCACTTGCCAGATCCACTTCCTCACATCATTCCCATGGTCAATTCACTCACTCACCTGTGTTTGTGACACCCACCAACTCCACCCAGATGCCCAAGTGTGAGACCCAGTCATGGATCCTTCTCTTTCCTGGGCTGCTAATAGCATTCCCATCATGACCAGGATTTCCCCTCCTAATTGCCACTCAAGCTATACCGCAGGGCAGACAGCAGCCACCACCTTTTGGATGTTTCCATCCTCAATCCCTTTCCAGAGTTCCAGATCGGTGCGGCCAGCTAGCAAATGGATACCTCCACTAATTGCTCTTTGAAACGTCTCACTCTTAGGATGACCAAAACCAAACTTCCTCATATCCTCAATGAAAATCAATCCTACTATCAACTTTAACATCCCAGTTAATGGAGATTCCACCCTTACAGCTACTAAAACCTAGGAGTAACATGACTCCTATCTTTCTCTTTCACTCCCAAAATCTGAAAATCCAGGCAGCCCTAATTAAAACTGATCCAGAACCCAACCATATTTCCTATGTCTTTGGCCATAACACTGGTCCAGTTACCAACACTCATCTAGTCTACCGCAGTATCTTCCTTCCTCAATTTTCTATCACCCTATTTGCACCCACAGTCTGTTCTTGATGCAGTCACAGGGAGCCTGATAAGACCAGGGTCAGATCACCTTGCTCTTCTGCTCCAAACCTCCCATTGCTCTCACTACCTGATAAACAGACATTCAACTTCTCACAGTGCCATTCCAGGCCTGACTTCGACCCTCTGCTCTAAATTCCCATGAGCAACAAAGAAAACCTGGAGTCCTTAAGTCAGCTCAGCCTCACGTGCAAGCATCTGCACATTCTACAATCTATGCCTGGAGTAACTTTTCATCTCATTCCATTGGTTGCCACCAAGAGAAACCACTTTATATAATCCCCAGCCTGGATTTACAACAATTGGTCTGGGGTTTCTTCAGGGTCCCCAGACTCAAGGAGTGAGAGTTGCAGATGAAGAGTCCCAGGACACAATTCCAGATACAAAGGCTGGGCTCACATCAGTGAGGGCCTGGAACATCCTCCACTCACCTCCGTATAGTCCATAAGTGCTTCTGTAGTCATGGAAATCTGTGGGAAAAGGAAGGTTTGTGAGAGGCAGGGGACCATGGCTGGGGCTCCATGGGCTCTGGTTCCCCTGCTCGCCTGCCCAGCCCTGGAGTTAAGTGATACTGAGATGATACAAGAGGAGCCGGGGGAAGCGACCAGGAAGTCCCGCCCTCACCCTGTGGTCCAAACTCAGAAACGATCCTTTTCTGACCGTTCGTTGGCTCCGCACTTTCCCACTCCGGCGCGGGGCACTGTGGGTAGTGCAGTTCCCGCAGCCCCCAGTTACTCCCTCGGTCTCACTCCTCAGCGCTGACTCTTACCTGCTATGGGATGCTGCACCAGTTCTCAACCTTCGTGTGCCTCAATGTTATCACCCCCTTTCCAGACTGTTCTAATTCTGATCGGGTTTTGGAAAACTTTGACACGTCTAACTCAGACCATGGGCCTCTTCTGTTCACAACCTCCCAGGGCTCCCAGCATCCTGAAAATGAAGGTAAAACTCCCACCTTGCCATTCTAGGTGTGAATGCTCCCGGCTCAATCGCCCAAACAATATCATGCACACACTAGTCCCTCTGCTTGTTACGCTGTCCCAGACCTCATCGCACCCTCGAACGCCTCACTGTCCTGGACTCAGGGGCCTGTGCTTCAGGTACGCAAGCAGGCGCCCCGCACCCAGGGCTTTATGACTTGAGTGGGGTGAGGGCGGTGAGGCCCTCAGGACGTGGCACTCACCGGAGCCGGGTCCCCGCAGGGCGGCCGTCTTCAGACTCTGGGCCGGAGCGGGACGAGGAGCGACGGCGACTGGAGCAGCGGCGGGAGGGGTGCCCGGGCAGGGCCGTCACCACCGCCGCCGACCCGCAGAGCAGGCGGTATGCGGTGAGGACGACCCCTCCCCTCGCGCCTGCGTCTCGCCACCTTGAGCGCGGCTCCGCGCTCCTGAAACTGGGATGCGGAGAACCCACCCGAGAGGGGCTAAAATGACTACCCGCCGGCAATGACACAGGAAGTCCCGCCCTCGCCCTGTGTTCCAAACCCGGAAACGATCCTTCTCTGAGCGTTCATTGGCTCTGCGCCTTCCCTCTCTGCGCGGGGCATTGTGGGTAGTGCGGTTTCCGCAGCTCCGCTGGACCCGCCACCTCGGAGGTGGGGTCCGGGCCGGGGCCAAGACGAGGGCGGCCTTCCCAGCCGCGTCCTGCTCTGAGGGCGGATCCTGATATTGTCCTGGCGGGTGTGCTGGAGACGCGGCAGAGACAGTCCCCATCGGGCCCGGGGCTCATAGGAGCTCCTCGACGCCACAGGGGCCCCCTCCGCAGGCGGGGACCGACTGGCGACCTGGGAAGCCCTCCCCGGGAGGGCACCGAGTCCCGTGTAGGGTCCAGGCGCCGGGAAGCTTTCTTCTTTCTTCTTTCCTGAATTCCTCCTGAATCTGCGAGCCATTCCCGCGTTTCAGGGCTCTCCAGCCGAGCACCGGGTCCAGAAGCGTTCCATACTTGCCCAGGGCCCCTCTGGGGACCTTCTCACACCCGATCTCCCACTCAGCTGCCGGGACAGTCAGGGCACCGGCTGGGCGGGTGCCTCGGAGCACAGCTCGTGGAAGTCGGAACGAGGCCCCGCGGACTCGCGGGGAGCACTCAGGCCTGCAGGGAGCGGTGGAGACTTAGGAGCCATAGCGCAGACGGCACTTAGTTTTGCAGCGGGAAGTCAGTGCTCCGCATCCTGAGCTAGCGGCTGGGACTCAACCTGTAGCGACTCTCCTAAAGGCCTCCGCTGGGGTGCGGACACCCTCTAGGTTTGTCGGTTCCTGCGCTTTCCTACTCTCTGGTCCTAGAGGCTGGCGGCCCCTGCCATGGTCTCCCACCCTTTCCCGAACCTGGCTGGTGCCTTGCCTCACTGTCCCCTGGGAAGTGCCATCTCGGATGGCACGTGGCTCCCCAAACTTCAAGCATGCTTGTCCATGTCGTCGCCGGATTACGGGATGGGGGATGACACACAGAACATATACATAAAACGCAGTCAGACAGAATTGGCTGCAGTCCTGGAAGAATAAAGGACACAGAGACAAGAGACGGTTTCAGACTGCAGCATAAAAATGTGCCAGTCATTTATTTATATACAGTTTAATTGGGCAAGCATCCTGCAGCTATTTTCTCATGCCAGCTACTTTCCCAGCTACTTTTTGGTACTGTGACTTCCCACGGCCAATAACACCTGCTTTTCCAGTCAAAGCAAAAAGCATGGCCTTCTACAAGAGGTGTCTTTGATGTTTGGCACTGTTTTCAGATAACAAACAATCTTAGCTCGAGTGCCAGACCATGAGTCCTTGGCTGTCTTGCAGTGCCTAGCACCGTGCTGGTTACCAGGCAACCTTGGCTCGCATGCTAGACCACAGGTCCTTGGCCATTTGCCTGGAGAAACAGTTCCTTCAGCTGGTCAACAAGCCACGTCCTGCTAATTGTGGGAACAAGCAATGGGCTCCCATTCTGCTGACTTGGGGTCTCAGCCAATCTGACCCTGGGACGGCTTGCTTCAGCTCACTTCATGTCCACGCTGGCATAGAAGTAGCAGAGTTCACTGGATACCATGGGGAGCAGGAATAGCAGAGCTCGGAAAACCTGCTCCGTATAGGGCTCCCAAAGGATTCACGACTCCACTGGCTTCTGGGACCCAATCCTTCGGAGAGAAGGCCTGCCATAGAGGGGAAGGCCTTCCTCTTATCAATCAGAGAGAGAAACTGAAAACTGAGTCTTCAGGCAGCTAAAAACCTAAAACGGAAAAAAAAAGGAAGCAAAACATCTTAAGGCTAAGTGATGGTGCTGGGTGTGGGGCCAAAAACATCCAAGGTGTTCCTAAAACTTCTCAAGGAAGAAATCCAGGATGTTCCAGATCCATGGGCTTATTTGAAGATGAAAAACAATTCAACTTGAAACATTATTTTGCAAAATATTGTTACAAATCAAGCATAAAATAAGTATTAACTTCCAAGATTTGAAGCTCAAAAATATGTTAAAAATCTATATATCATCAATAATTGTTTCAAAATACAATGTTTTATTAATATTACTGGAGATCTTAGGGGGAAAACTCATTCTGAAAACTGATTTTTTTTTTTTTTTTTTTAGAAACAAAGTCTCACTCTGATCCCCCGGCTAGAGTGTCGTGGCGTCAGCATAGTTCACAGCAACCTCAAACTCCTGGGCTCAAGCAATCCTGCCTCAGCCTCCCCGTAGCTGGAACTACAGGCATGTGCCACCATTCCCGGCTGATTTTTTCTATATATTTTTAGTTGTCCAGCTAATTTCTTTCTATTTTTAGTAGAGATGGGGTCTTGCTCTTGCTCAGGCTGGTGAAAACTGATTTTTCATAAAAGGGGAAAGTGTCAATCATTTCTCATCTTTCCTGAATAAACTGTTTTTTTTTTTTTTTTTTTTTTTTGCTTCTACAACAGACATTTTCTCACAGTGCTGGAGGCTGGAAGTCCGAGATCAAAGTCCTCCACCTAGGCCTCTCTCCTTGGCTGGCAGATGGCCGCCTTCTCTGTGTCCTTACATGGTCCTTCCTCTGTCTAGCATCCCTTTGTCAGACTGTATTTTTTGGTAAGCAAAACAGATAATGATGGATGGTTCTTCATTAAGGAAGAGATTTCTTAATACATGAAGTATTAATAGAATTAGAATGTCAAGATTTTGTACTCCTCTAATCAAGTCACAGATCTAGTTATGATCATTGTAGCTACTGAAACCAACAGATTTCTAGAATGGTGGAAATGAAATCTAAAAAAAAATGGTTCATTTAAAATATGGTATGAATATATTTGGAGCCTTAGTCAAAAGGTAAATTTTTAGCACTCATTCTAGATATATGTATATATAAATATATATATGAAATATGTGGGAATCACATATTTTAAAATGACAGATCTCCTATATAAAATTATTGGAGTATATTTGTATCATTTGGGGGCTGGGTAAATCATTACCAATATTGAACCAAACTCCAGGATATATATTATTTTTATTAGAAGATTTTTAAAAAATTTATATAAGAAAATTACTAAAATACAAAAATGCCACAAACAAAATTAAAATACAATAGAAATACTTAATGTAGAAGACAGAAATACTTACAATAGAAATACTTAGAAATACTTAAAAATGTAGAAGACAGGAGAGCACAACACTTTAAATAGTGTTACTAATCAGTTTTCTGAAAGAGGAAATAAAGCTTCAAATGAATTTGAACAGAAATTCTTAAAAGAAAATAATCATAGGTTTTATATGTCTCATAAATCAGTGGTCCCAACCTTTTTGGCACCAGGGAACAGTTTCATGAAAGACAGTTTTTCCACAGGAGAACGGGGGTGTTGGGCGGAGTGGGATGGTTTTGGAATGATTCAAGCACATTACATTTATTGTTTAGTCAGACCTTTCTGCTAACGATGATCTGTATTTGCAGCCACTCACTAGCACGAGCATCACCACTTGAGCTCCACCTCAAGTCATCAGGCATAAGATTCTCATAGGGCGCGCACAACCTAGATTCTGCGCACGTGCAGTTTACAGTGGGGTTCATGCTCCAGTGAGAATCTAATGCCATTGCTGATCTGTCAGAAGGCAGAGCTCAGGCAGTGATGTGAGTGATGGAGGGCAGCAATAAATACAGATGAAGCTTTGCTCACCCATTGTTGTTCACCTCCTACTGTGCACCCTGGTTCCTAACAAGCCTTGGACTGGTCTCAGTCTGTGGCCAGGGGTTAGGGACCACAGTCATAAATAATCAGATAGTATTAATCAAATTAATTATGACTTTCCCACTTTCAAATATAGCATATATAACATTTGCTGAAATTTATAGGGTCATTTTCTGCTGAAAGTAGTGTGGCGTCATGTATCTTGTCCATAAAAAAATAATAAATCATCTAATGCAAGTTATAATTTAAAGTCCTTGCTGGGCACAGTGGCTCATGCCTGTAATCCTAGCACTTTGGCGGGCTGAGGTGGGAGGATCGCTTGACGCCAGGAGTTCAAGACCAGCTTGGACAACATAGAGAGATGCCATCTCTACAAAAAAACAGAAAAATTATCTGGGCATGGTAGCCCATGCCTGTAGTACCAGATACTCAGGAGGCTGAAGCAGGAGGATAGTTTAAGGTCAGGAGTATGAGACCAGCCTGGACAACAAAGTGAGACCTCATGTCTAAAAATGTTTTAAAAAATATAAGCCAGACGTGGTGTATGCCTTTAGATTGACCAGGAAATTGAAAAATATTTGAAAACCATTTAGGAAGCAGAATACATACATGTTTATTTAATTACCTGAACTTGTTTCATCACCCATTTTTATCTCAGCAGCATTTTTAAGCATTTGTATGTTTTACAGAATATTCAATTCAGGATTAATTTTTTAAAAACACACTTTTTTTTCTTTTTGCCCTCCTATTTCAGTTTATTTGAATTACATGTAATCCATGGCAAAATAAAAATCACTGCAGCCTTGGGGGCCATGCTACTCGATCTGAGGGGACAGAATTCCAGTGTGGGAGGAATTTTCTAGTTAGAGCAGGGGTCCTCAAACTTTTTAAACAGGGGACCAGTTCACTGTCCCTCAGACTGTTGGAGGGCTGGACTATAGTTTTAAAAAAACTATGAACAAATTCCTATGCACACTGGACACATCTTATTTTGAAGTAAAAAAACAAACAGGCAAAAACACCCGAAGGTGGCCTGCGGGCTGTACTTTGAGGACGCCTGGGTTAGAGAGTATACAAGCTGTCTTTTCCCTTTTTTGTGTGTGTGCCTTTTCTGTAAGTTTAAAATTGTATCAAAATGAAAAGTTAGAAATGTCAATCCATGCATTCAGCACTTTAGCTGAAAGAGAAGTATCACATAAATATTTCAGTAGAGGCTTAAAAATAATATAATTTGACCTCATCATAAAGAAAACAGGAAACGAATGGATTGTCCAAAAGCAAACAACATCTATAAAAATCTGTATCAGTATCATCCCATTGGTCCAATATTAAACTATTTTTCTCGTAAGGAGGGACAAAAGGCAGATTTGCATTCTTTCTACTACCCTACATCATTATCCTACACTTGTAGTACAAACTATTGCAATAGTGCAAAAAAAAATGAATATTTAAAGATGTAAAAGGAAGAATCCAACCTGCCCCCTCACCTCTTTAAAATATTTGCATAAGTATCATCTTCTCTATGAATTCTATGAATATCCTATTTAATATTGCAACCCTTCCTCCCCCATGAACTTTTCATCATCCATGCTCTACCCTTTTTTTCCTTCTGATGTACTAAAGAATTTAGTAACTTAGTTTTAGTTAGTGCTATATACTTCCCTCCACTGGAAGTTAGGTTCCACATTTTGTACTCCTAGGGCACGGTGTAGCTACCAAAGTGCCCAACCGACACAAGAACCCCAGTGAATGTTGTGGAGACCATTTGATGAGTATGATATCACAGATTTCTGTTCACTTGAACTACCCAGAGTGAACTACCCTTTTTATCTCTACTTGCTTAATGATTTCCTTTCAATTTCAGTATCCTCAGTGATCTCGGATGTGGAAATGAATCATATTCTGAGTCAAACTTTAAAATAATTAGTAATTCTGGATAACAATGTGCTCAGTTTCTTTACACGTATGAAAAACTATGCTGTACAGGTTGACCATAATGCATTCATCTGATTCTTGTAGATAGGCATTTAAACTGTTTCCAAGTAGACATTTCATGAATAGCCTCCACAACCATAACCATACATACTTAGGGCACATTTAAACTGAGAAAGCATATGTTAGGTTTAGCACTGGAGGTTACTGGGCATGGTAATGGTAACACTTTTTTGTTTTTTGAACTACCCTATTCTTCTGGCTCCAGTTGATATCAATGTCTTGGAGATACTGATGTGATGGCTCCTGCCAAGTTGCAAATAGGGATTATCTTTCTCACTCAAATGGGAGTAGGAATCCTTGGAAACTTCTTCCTCCTTTGTCTTTAAAACTTTACTCACTGGACACAAGATGATATCCACAGACCTGATTCTCAACCAATTGATCTTTGCCAGTTTTTTTGTGCTTTTCTCCAGAGGGATCTCTCAGACAATGGCAGCTTTTGGATTGAACTATTGCTTGGATGAGGCTGCATGTAAACTTCTTTTATTTTCACAAAGTGGCCAGAGAGGTTTCCCTCAGCACTACCTGTCTCCTCAGTGGCTTCTAGGGCATAATGCTTTCCCCAGTTTCTCTAGCTGGATGGAGTTCATAATGAGATTCCCAAAGTGCATTACTTCTTTTGTTTCCTCTACTGGATCCTGAAGCTGTTGGCAAATGTTTTTTCCTAGCAGTGATTGGTTCAATGAACAGTAAAAACTTAAATGTGAAAATAAGTTATGGATACTGTTCTTCAAGTAGATTTATAAAATTTCTAGTTGAATTCGTATTCTCCACTATCGACTTTATGTGTTTGAGACTTATGGTCTAGGATGGTAGCTCCATGGTCCTTTTCCTGTACAGGCACAAGTAGTAAGCCCAACATATTCAGAGCAACAGCCATTCTTCCAGACCTTCCCATGAGCAAGAGCCACACGCACCATTTTGATCCTTGTAAGCTTCCTTTTTTCCTTGTACTCATTCTCTTCTCTTTTGCATGTTTGGATGACTATTTGTTACTCCAGGCCAGTGGCTGGTGGACACCTCTATGATTTTATCTTTTCCAACATTCAGCCCCTTTGTGCTCATTTGTAGTGATACTTGTTTCTCTAAGTTTTGTTTGGCCTGCTAGACAAGGGAACAACATTTTCTGAGTTTGGCAGTGACTATATGATTCAATCATTCCTTCCATCATCTTAGTATTTAGGGTACTAATAATTTTCAGATCCTTGATGGAAATGTGTCATTCCGTGTTGAATTGAAGCAGTTAGGTCCTATAAATCATAAGTCTTATATGAGGTCTAACATGAACATTATATATGTACTTATAAAAAACTACTCAAACTGGCCGGGCGCGGTGGCTCACGCCTGTAATCCTAGCTCTCTGGGAGGCCGAGGTGGGCGGATCATTTGAGCTCAGGAGTTCGAGACCAGCCTGAGCAAGAGCGAGACCCCATCTCTACTATAAATAGAAAGAAATTAATTGGCCAACTAATATATATAGAAAAAATTAGCCGGGCATGGTGGCGCATGCCTGTAGTCCCAGCTACTTGGGAGGCTGAGGCAGCAGGATGGCTTGAGCCCAGGAGTTTGAGGTTGCTGTGAGCGAGGCTGACGCCACAGCACTCACTCTAGCCTGGGCAACAAAGTGAGACTCTGTCTCAAAAAAAAAAAAAAAACTACTCAAACTTTTAACTTCAATGAAAAAGTTCATGAAATTTTCACTTAGCACAATACAGGAAAAACTGAGTTTAGGGATTTGCAAAAAATCTCTCACATTGGGTATTTTTGGTATTTAGTGGTAAATTATATGTAACAAAATTTGCCATTGTAATAATTTTCAAATCTACAATTCAGTGGTGTTAAGTAAATTTGTAGTGTTGTGTATCTACCACTAGTATCTATTTCCAAAACTTTTTAAAAATCAACCCAAACAGAAACTATATAGACATTAAGAAGTAACTCCCCATTCCTCCTTCCTTCCAGTCCCTGGTAACCTATAATCTTTGTGTCACCTTGTTTGCCTATTCCAGATATTTCATAAAAATGAAATCATACAGTATTTATCATTTTGTATCTGGCTTATATCATTTCACATAGTTTTCAAGGTTCATTCTTGAGGCATAAGGAACTTTATTCCTTTTATGGCTCATTACTACTCCATTGTATGACTGCATCACATTTTTAAAAAATCTATTCATCTGTTGATGGACACTTGGGTTATTTCCACCCTTTTTATGTTATGAATAGTGCTGCTCTGAATATTGGTGTACAAGTAACTGTTAGAGTCCCTGCTTTAAATTCTTGGAGTATATACCAAAGAGCAAAATTGTGGTGACAGATGGCAATTCTATATTTAACTTTTTGAGGAATTGCTAAACTGTTTTCCACAGGAGCTGAACCTTTTTACATTCCCACCACAGTGTAAGAGGGTTTCAATTTCTCTGCAGCTTTGTTAATTTCTTTTGTTTTCATAGTCATCCTGGTAGATGTGAAATGGCATATCATTGTAATTTTGATTTGAAATCCCTAACGACTAATTACGTTGACATTTTAGGTAATATATTCCTGCTGTTTTTGATATTCCCTTTATCTATTTTCCCCACTCTCCTCACCTCCCATCAATTTACAAAGGTGGACTGACATCTATATTGTTGAAAGGAAAACTCTTGCCTCCACCACCCTTAAGGGGCTTAATAAGACTTAAGTCTATTCCATTTCCTGAGGCTCCCTTCTTCTCTTCCCCACTGTCCCTCCTAGTCAGGCTTGCAGCCCACATATTAAATGCCTTCCTCCATAGTCTCGCTTCCATTCCCCACATGAAGTCAGGGAAATCCACTTTCTTCCAGTGAGCAAATTCCATGTAGCAAAATAAATCTCCAACAGGAAATGGACACATCCTATTTGAATTAGAGATGACATGTAATGTGACTTGAGCCTGTCATTTTGGGAGCTTCACTCCTCCTTATTCAACTCATAATTTCCCTAAAAGTAAGTTTCTAGAAAGAGTTCTTCCTGCTTCAAATAAGATTTTCTTCCTACATTTAAACAGGTTTGAGGTTTCATGTTGTACTCTGTGGATTTCCACTTCCTCATGGCTCAGGACTGTGGAAGTTGCTGGAATGCGTATGTCAGCCTGACAGAAAGTGAGATACTCCTAAAAACATGCATGGAGTCACCATGTGTTTGTCAGAAAACTGAGCTGTACCTGTGCACAGCGAGACTCCTCAAGGTCCGGCAGAGAAGAGCTGCAGGTGCTGAGAACTGGCTGGAGGTTGCATAGACTACAGCAGTCTGGATGATGGTAGAAACCCCATGGACCAGAGGGGAGACCCCTCCCTGAACAGCCTGGACTTTCAGTGGAGACTGCCAGAGAGGTCTCAACATGCGCAACATGGTAATATAATGCACATGCTCCTTTCATGGAGAGGATCTAGGGCAGCAGCTGATGAAAGGGTCAGGAGGAACCTGGAGTGGCAATGATTCTCACTGCCTGCTCTCAGACTGCACACCACATTCTTATCCTGTAATAGATTCTCACGGTCTGAATTCTCTTCAAATGTTTGTCAACTTTCTCTTTTGATAATTGCTTAGAAGGAATTCACCAAGGCTTTGGCCTGCTTTGCAGACACTATGACTCCAGGCAGACGCGCCGGGGCCACTGCTGGCCTCCCTAGTGCTCTGCGTTGCTTCGCTCGGGAGTCTGCCCCAGAACACGCACTGGGGCGGGGCCGCGAGGGTTCTCCCGGCTCCACTTTCCCAAGGAAACATGCTTTGTTTGTTTCCTCTGAAGACCAATATGCTTCCAGTTTTCAGAGGCAGGTGTGATCTGGAGTCCCAGGGAGAGAGGAAGGGATCGAACCAGGTAGGGTCTAGGGGTGTGGGGAGCCCTGGGGAGGACGCCTGACCCCTCGGTGCAGGTGGTTGCCTAAGCTGCCGCAGGCGAGGCTGAGAACTCCTGGAGTCCGAGGGGCATCGGGACCTCCGCGGACGCCTCTTAGGACACTCCTGGCAGCGTCAAGTCCCCGGGGCCGCCCCATCGCCTGCGCTCCCGTCGCCACAGCGATCGATCGGACCCGACTCCCGCGACCCAGTCCCCGTCCGGGGTGTCCCCGTCGCCACGACGACCAGACCGGCGCCCCCCGGGGGAGAGGCCCTGTGGGGTTCCGGCCGCCCCTGGGAGCCCGGGGACCGGAGGCCGCCCCGACCGGGGCTCTCCTCGCGTCCCCGACGGAAACGAGAGCCGCGCCCGCGCGGACTCCGAGGAGAGCAGCGACGAGGCTCCGTCACTCCCGCGGATGCCGGACGCACGTGAGCCCGGGCGCCCAGTGGGATGGCGTGTCCACGCAGGTCCGCAGGCTTCCGGGCGACTGCGTAACTTCTGGGAGCATCTGCGTTTGATGCGTTTGAACTCTCGCCGCTAAACAACCTGGTGCTCAAGGGCAGACAGGACTGCCCGGAAATCGGCCAGTGGCGCCTTTAAGAAGACGGAAAGCTTCGCTTCCGCGAGCGAAGGTTCGGAAGTTTTTCCCCAGAGGCCCCCGTGGTCCCTCCTGGCCTTTGTTCCGGTGAATCTTGGGGAGGGTGTTGGGAGCCCGGGAGCCGTGCGAACTACATTACCCATAATGCCATAGCGCAAAGACCCCGAGCCAATGAACGCTCAGAACCAGGCGTTCCATCAGGCGGGGCGGGACTTCCGGTAACGTTCCTGGGACAGTCATTTTAGCAGTCCTCTGGCTTGGTGTTCGGCGTTAGTGAGCGTCGCCGAGTCGGGCTTCAGACTGGGGTCGACCCCGCTGAATAGCAGCTGGTGGGTCGGTGGCGTTGGTGAGGGGTCTTCACCCCGGTCGTCTGCAGCTCCAGATCCACTCACAGACCGATGGCGGCGGCCGCGCTGAGGAACCCGGCTCTGGTAAGTGCCGCGTCCTCCGGGCCTCACTTGCCCCTCACCCCACCCACGTCCTCAAGCCCAGCTCTGGGGCGCCCGCTCACGTCGCTGCGGTAGAGATCCCCGTGTCCAGGACAGTGCAAGAGCTTGTGTGTGGGACCATTTCCAAATCTAGCGTCATGGAGCGTGGGAGAATGTGACAGGTAGGGGGACCGGTCTGTGTAAAAGCCTTGTTGGGATGATTGAGCCGACAGCGTTCACGGAACAGCCTGGAAAGGGGATGGAATAATAGCGAGGCACAGGGAGCTAGAGTCTTTGTACAAAGTCACACTGCAGGTAAGAGTGAGGACTGAAGGACGGAGGAGCACTCATAATGCATTCATCCCCAGGTCATCTGGCTCCAGGGCTGGCCAGGGGAACAAGGAGGCCTGCACCCATGGAACCCCCACCCTGGTTACCGACCTCTCACAGCCTTCCTTTTCCCACAGGTTCCCCTGACTGCAGATGCACTTATGGGCTTCACACAGGTGAGTGAAGGGTGTTTCAGGCACTCACTGGTGCTGACCCCAGTGTTTGCCTGGAATGATTTCTGGGACTCATCTCCTGGCACTCTACCAGTCTGGGCCTAGAGACCGTGAGCAAACATCAATGCACAGCCAAACATCAAGGCTGGGAACTTACATAGAATGTTACCCGGCCGGGCGCGGTGGCTCATGCCTGTGATCCTAGCACTCTGGGAGGCCGAGGCAGGCGGATTGCTCCAGGTCAGGAGTTCAAAACCAGTCTGAGCAAGAGCGAGACCTCGTCTCTACTATAAATAGAAAGAAATTAATTGGCCACCTAATATATATAGAAAAGATAAGCTGGGCATGGTGGTGCATGCCTGTAGTCCCAGCTACTCGGGAGGCTGAGGCAGCAGGATTGCTTGAGCCCAGGAGTTTGAGGTTGCTGTGAGCTAGGCTGACACCACGGCACTCACTGTAGTCTGGGCAACCAAAGTGAGATTCTGTCTCAAAAAAAAAGGAATATTTCCCATTCCTGCAAACCAGTATAGTAAGGTATGGAAAGTTGTCTCAGTTTTAGGCACCACACAAGCAAATGCTTGATGGCAAGGCTGAGTTGGTTTAGGGAAGCACAAGTCTTCTTTCGTTTTTATGGGAACTGAAAGCTGGGGTGCAGGAGTCAAACCAGGAATGTCTGTCAGACATTAGGAGTCTCTACCAGTGTGAAGTGAGCAATGGGAATTTGGAGGCAGACTGAGTGTGAGGGATTGGGATACTAAGACTGAGGAGAAGGCTGCTGCAGTAGTCCGGGGGATTGTCAATGGCTAGACCAGAATGGTGGTCATGGAGGTGGTAGAAGTAGTTGGATTCTAGATCAGTTTTTTAAGTAAGGAAGACTAGAGTTTCATTGTTTTCTTTTTTCTTTTTTTTAAGAGATGAGGTCTTGTTCTGTTGCCCAGGATAGAACATAGTAGCGTAATCAATCATAGTTCACTGCAGCCTTGGACTACTGGGCTCAAGTGATCCTCCTGCCTCAGACCTAAATAGTTAGGACCACAGAAAGATGCCCAGATTTTCAGATGTTGAGGGTGAGAGATAAAAAAGTGGGAGTCAGGGGTGAAAGCAAGGTGTTTAACAGCTAGAAGTATGGAAACTCCACTAACCAGTATTATAAAGTTGGTATTAGGATCAAATTTGGCAATAACAGAAATTTTGTTTTGAGATATCCTTAGAGTCAGATATTTCCAGTAACAATTAGTTTAGACATCAAGTGGTTAGTTGACCACGTAGAACTAGAACTGTGTTGAGAGATTGAGGATGGGGATGTTAAAAAGGTGTTACCAGTGTTTCTCCAGTGGTGTAGCTTGGGTCGTAATTAGGAGGAGAAATCCTGGTCACTCTGGTAGTGTTGTTAGCAGCCCAGGGAAGGTAGGGTGGGTGTCACTGCTAGATCTTATGCTTGGGTAGCTTGGTGGTTGTGTTGAGAATCACAAAGACAGGTATGGGAGAGAAATGGCCATGGGGAGGGTGTGAGAACAAGGATGATCTGGCAAGTGGCCAAGGCTTTAAGGGAAGAGTGGTTATGAGATCAATGTGAAGGCCTAGGAGTAATTGAGACAAGATCACTGGATGTCACGTTTTGAGTAATGTGGGGAGGCCAGGGAGATGCCTATGGTGTGGGGCATGGGAATGGAAGTAGCTGTGGAAGTGAGACCATGTGAGAGAGTGTGTGCCAAAAAATGATGTGCTCCATGTGGAGGGGGAGTGTGAATTAAAGGACCCATGGTCGCGGCATTCAGGACACATTTGTTTGTGTTTGAGGGGCACAATCTTGGGAACCCCAGGAAAATTTTCTGACAAGAAGGGATCCAGCCCTATGTGCCAGGCCCAAATTTAAATGGCATCTCCTGATCTGCTTGCCTGTTGGTGCTGTGTTGTTACACAGTAATCAATGGGACCATGAGGAGATGGCAGGAATCAGTACCCTCGTGACTCCTCTGAGGTGGGAATTAGGGACAATGATGAGCAGGGGAAGGATGGGGTGGTGGGATGAATTCAGGGTTGTAGGGAGAGAATCTGATTATGGAAAGATCTGTCCCCATCATGGCAGGGCTCTGTGACCTTTGAGGACGTGGCCATTTACTTCTCCCAGGAAGAGTGGGGGCTCCTTGATGAGGCTCAGAGGCTCCTGTACCACGATGTGATGCTGGAGAACTTTGCACTTATAACCTCATTGGGTAAGGCCCTAATACCCACTTCAGTGTCCTGGTCTCTGTCTCTTTGCTTTTTCCTCAGTGGCAGCTCTGCCCTGTCCAGAACCAGACCATGGGCTCTGCTGACTTCCCCACTGTCTTGGCATATGTGTCAGGGATGAGCTATGTTCACTCCCTGAGCAGCCCTGACAACTGTCCCAAAGCATGCAGAGAAGGGTCTGGGTGTCAGGTGTCTTGGGTCAGACTAATGCATCTCACCTTACTTATTCCATTTTCGGGTTACTGTGTCCAGGTCTATGGCACTTTGTGTCCCAAGTTCTGCCTCCTTTGTTTAGATTATATTTCCTGCGGCTGCCTGTGTTAGCAGTCATTTTCCTCATCTATATTTACATGGACCATGGCCTGTTGTTGCCAGAACCTCCTTCAGGGATCTGTGTGATAATATTATTCTTTCCTGTGGTCTGTGTTGTGCTCAGTAGCTCTGGGCTAGTGCTAGACACTCACCTGCCCTATCTTTTCTCTTAGGACTTGTTTCACACAGATCTCATGTAATGGTACACCTAGAGTTGTCAGGAAAGTCCTGATTGCTTCATAGGGTGAACATGGCTATATGTCTTCAGAGGATACCTGGCCTTGATCAGCAGCAGCTGGGGGAGGGCTTGACATTTGGGCTATTTTCTAATCGTACCAGGAACCTTTCCTGTGTCTACTAGAATTTTGGTGCTGATGCCACTAAACACACCTCATTTCTACCTTTTCTTCCCCTTACTTGACACTTTGTTGGCTTATCGTTTCATCTGTGGCATCTGCCCTCATGCTGCCCCATCTCTGTGTCCTCTGTGTGTTGCCTATTCCTCTGTACCACCCTCTCTACCATATTTTCGAACACCAACTTGCTCATGATGTGTCGGGAGGTGTGCCTGTGTCATTAAATATGCCATGAACACAATTGGAATCTCCTACTCAGTTACAATTGGATTTTCCTGGGCCTGGATACTACCCACCTTCAGCACAGTAAGCGTGCAACACCAGCTGGCAAGGTCTTGCTGAAGACTCTGCCAGAGAAGTAAATTGGAGACCCTGCCTTTCCTCCCTGTCCTGTACCCCATCCTGTGTCCTTTGCTGAAGCCTCCCCATTTTTGTGATCTTTAGAGGCCCAGTACTTACAGCCCTTTCCTTACCCTGCTTGCAGCTCCCTCATCCCCAGAGCAACACTGTGGACTCATTCTTTGATGTATATGTGGTGGGGCTGCTTCTTGTTTGTTTTAAAACAATTCTGTAGGATTTTAATTCATGGAGGTGACTGAGTCTCAATACAGAGAAGTTAATGTCAATGACAGAAGAATTTATTACCTACAGTGACAAGATAACATGAACACCATGCCACTCAGTGCCACATGAGGAAGTTCCCAGTGGTCTGGAGGCAGAAGCAAAAGAGGAGGGAAAACATTAAACTTTATTGGGTTTCTGCAGGAAGAGCAGGGCAAGGTAAATAGCTAAGGATTGAGGAGTCTGAATAACTTAAGCAGGCTTTGGGGCTGGCTAGCCTAAGTGGTCTGCTACCTGACCTTGGGATGATTAGGGTAGAGGAATATTATTTCCTGAAGTGTCCAAGTCACATAAAAAATATAATTTGGATTATAGAGGCTGGATTGGTTAATTTGCATTTGAATGGTATGCTCCCAGCTGAACCCTTTGCTATCTTTTAAGAATAGGCTAGCTCTAGGAGCAACATTCTCTCCCCAGCCAGCCAAATTTTTAAGATGTCAAACATCAAATTATACAGAAAATGGATTTTTTAGATGATTAATACATTCCCACCGTAGTCAAAATCCATTTCATTAACATTTCTCTGCTTTTAGTTTGTTGGCATGGAACAGAGGATGAAGAAACACCTTCTGTGCAGAGCATTTCTGTAGAAAGACTGTCACAGGTCAGGACTGCGAAGGCAGATCCATCTACCCAGAATACTCACCCCTGTGAGATGTGTATCCCAATCCTGACAGACATTTTGCACCCAGCTTATCTACCTGGGCAAAAACTATACTTGATTGGGGCGTGTGCAACCTTTCACCAGGATCAGAAGCATTACAGTGCTGAGAAACTCTTGAAAAGGGACATGAACAAGCCCTTGTTTGTGAAGCATTACCTATTCCATGTGTCAGGGAAGCCCTTCACCAGTAAGGAGTTTGGAAAGAACTTCCCAGCCACACTTGGCCTTCTCCAGCCCCAGGCCATTCCCAACTGTGAGAAGCCAAACAAAATCATCGAGTTTGGGGAGGCCTTTCACACTGGAATAACTCATTACAAGTGGGGTGAATGCAGAAAAGCTTCTAACCACAAACGTACTTTTGTTCACCCAAGAGTCTACGCTGGAAAAAGCCTTCATGAATCTAGGCAGTGTGGGAAAACTTACCGCTGTGAGTACTCAATTGTTCAGCTCCAGAGCGTCCACAATGGAGAAAGGCCATATGAATGCAGTGTATGTGGGAAATGTTTTAGCCAAACCTCCCACCTAAATGACCATCAGAGAATCCACACTGGAGAAAGGCCTTATGTGTGTGGTCAGTGTGGGAAATCATTTAGCCAAAGAGCTACCCTCATTAAACATCACAGAGTTCACACTGGAGAAAGGCCTTATGAATGTGGTGAATGTGGGAAATCGTTTAGCCAGAGTTCCAATCTTATTGAACACTGCAGAATTCACACTGGAGAAAGGCCTTATGAGTGCGATGAATGTGGAAAAGCCTTTGGGTCCAAATCCACTCTTGTTCGGCACCAGAGAACTCACACAGGAGAAAAGCCTTATGAATGTGGTGAATGTGGGAAATTCTTTACACAGAGCCACAGCCTGCTGGAACACCAGATAATTCACACTGGAGCAAGGCCGTATGAGTGTGGCCAGTGTGGGAAATCATTTAGCCTAAAATATGGCCTCATTCAGCACCAGTTAATTCACAGTGGAGCTAGGCCTTTTGAGTGTGACCAGTGTGGAAAATCATTTAGCCAAAGAACCACCCTCAATAAACACTACAAAGTTCACACTGCAGAAAGGCCTTATGTGTGTGGGGAATGTGGGAAAGCTTTTATGTTCAAATCTAAACTTGTTCGGCACCAGAGAACTCACACTGGAGAAAGGCCTTTTGAGTGCAGTGAATGTGGGAAATTTTTTAGACAAAGCTATACCCTTGTTGAACACCAGAAAATTCACACTGGATTAAGGCCTTATGATTGTGGCCAGTGTGGAAAGTCCTTTATCCAAAAGTCTGGCCTCATTCAACACCAGGTGGTTCACACTGGAGAAAGGCCTTATGAGTGTGGCAAATGTGGGAAATCCTTTACACAACACTCTGGCCTCATTCTCCACCGAAAATCTCACACTGTGGAGAGGCCTCATTAAGAGAGCAAATGTGGAAAAGCCTTCAGCCCAAGGTCTAACATTCTTTAGCTCCTGAAAGTCCACACTTGAGAAAGATCTCTTTCTTTAATATTATGGAACTACAGGGCCTTTGCGTGGGAGCCATCTACCTGAAGTTGAACCTTACACTACTTTTTATATCTCCAGAGGGGTGAGATTCCCCATGAGGGAATGTGTGAGGCTTACAGGAGCTGCTCTGCATGTTCTAAACTACTTGAGACCTTTGCCACGGTTAAATCACTGCCAGTTTCTCTGGTAGAGGCCATCTCCCCTCTACCACCTTGCACAGTGGGCATCAGTCACCCTGACATGCTAAGGCATGGCCAGCTTCTGCGCTCATTCCCTGGAGGAAATCTTGAGCAGTCTGAGCATTTAGGGGGAATTCATTCCTTTTTCTGACCGATGAAAGCATATATCTGTCTCAGTTTTGGCCAGGTGGATCCAGCCTGGGTTCTGCTAGAGGCTTATGTGGAAGGCTTCTCTTCATGGAAATTCTTGGATTCACATGACACTTGGTTAACTATTCCAGCATCCAAGTCACCACTAGTAACTTGCTGCCTCACATTGCTCTAGTTTGTGCCCTAATAAAGGCCTTATTGTTAAATCTACCTGTAATCTTGGTGTTTTGTCTACTGTGTGGGGTGACTGGAAAAGAGATTTGGGCTGTTTGTATGAATGAATGGACAGCTTGTTGGGGCCCCAACTTTGTGGGTTTCTGCAGAAAAAGTAAAATGACAGAGTAGTTCTGGTTTGGGTTGAATTTGCCTTGCTGCCTAAGACCTAGGGAACAACACGGGGCTTTGTGGTTCTAATTTGTGGCCCTGCTGCCTCTATTTTTGGTGAAACCCAAAGTCACCCTGAGGAGGGTATAGTTATGGCAAACTCCAGTGCTTCTGAGAATAGGTTTTCCCCATGTTCTCCAAAGGAGCCATGTGCTCTGATGTCTATAGTTCCATAGATGGTATTATTCATGAGCCGATGGGAACGAAGCATAAGCCATAATTGGTACAAAAGTATTGAGCATGATTAATATAGAGTGGAGGAGAATATAGCAAAACAAACAGGCCTCTGGTAAAAGTGCATGTACACATCTAGTGACTGGCTGCATCTTCATTTATTTCCATGGCAAACAATCTCCATGTACTAAGTATGACAGTGCAGGCATAATCTGGCTTGGACAGAACAGCCTCATCCTGCTGTTGTGATGATGGGCTGAATTTGTTCAGAGCATGGAGCCAGGTGCACACCTTGGCATAACCTGGAGGCTCAAATAGTTGGTTCAATGTGAGTGCAGGAGGACACATCATGGGGAGAGAATTAGAGGGAGCCTAGGTAGCAGAAGCTTTGACTCAAAAATGTCATCCTCCATCAGAGGCTTTTCTCTCTGCCAGAGTTACACTATGTCCAGAGGCAGAGTCCATCTCCCCTTTGTGCTCCAGGTGGAACTCAACCCTCAGAAGTCCTGGGTGTCTCTCTGCCTTTCCCAATGACCAAACAATAGGTTCTGATATCCAATAGTCTACAGCTAATTAGCTGCCTCTGACCATGACCTTCGCCTGGTAGAAGTATGGACATTTGGACCTTGTACTAGGGTGTGAGGCTGGAAGACTGAAGGCTCTTAGTCTTGCTGGGTAAGCAATATGGGTGGCCCTACCCTTCCTCTTTGATTCCACCCTCTTGTTCATGCCTGCCTGCTAAGCAAGACTTCTCGAGCCTTCCTCCCTCTACCCACAGCCCCTGCAGTGTTCCGTGTTCTGGTTTTGCATACTTTTATCTGGTCTATGTCTGCATGAAGGATCATTGGGATAGAAATATAGTCCTTTTACTACAAACCCTTGCCCTAGTGCCCAGCACACTCTGGCCTCATTTCTAGGCCCTTATTCCTGAATCTAGAGGAAAGAACTTGATTGGTCCAGCCTGGTTTGGTCAGTGTCCCCACATAACAGTTAGCAGGACCGTGGATGGTAGGCTGTTCTCAGAGAAGAGGCTGAGTCAGGCAGGCCTCTCAGGTATCTTAAATAACTCAATCTAGGGGAAAAAAAAACTACTAGTGAGGAGTGAGACCCCATCTCTACTAAAAATAGAAAAAATTAGCCTGGTGTTGTGGCCCACATAGGTAGTCCCAGCTACTCTGGAGACTGAGGCAGAAGGATTGCTTGAGTCCAGGAGTTGGAGGCTGCTGTGAGCTAGGCTGATGCTACGGCACTCAGGCCTGGGCTACACAGTGAAACTCTGTCTCAAAAAAACTCTTGGTGCTGGCAAGATCTCTTATTTCCTGGGGCCTAAGCTATACTCTTCCATTGGTGTGGGAGATGATTTTAGAGGGCACATAGGCATCAGGTGGCACGGTAGATACCCTGAGAAAGCCTATCCTTTTCCCATTCTCTTTTCCACCTGAATGTTTTCAAGAGAAACTAAGTTCATTGCTCAGTCAATGATCTCTTCCTGACTGGTTAATTCCCTTTTCTGTGGCGTAGCAGCCTTGGACTCACTCCTCAGCAAGTGGCATGAGCTGACTGGAACTTAATAGCGTAGTTTCATTTCATTGTTATCCTTTTAGGAAAATTTTTTATTTGTGGCCAAACTGTTTTTCCCATTTACCAGAGAATCTAAGTTTACCTTTTAAAATAAATCTATTTAAGGTACACAAAAAGTGGGTCCATTTACATTGAAACCAGTAGTAACAATGGCAGTAGTAACAATGGCGATGCCTACTGTCCCCTGACACTGACTAATGTCAAGCCTGTTTCAGTTACTGTTAATGATCACTCATTTAATGCTCATGATTTCCCTGCCTCTCAAAGGCAGGAAAATACAGCTAATGAGTCTCACCATCTCTCTCTTCAACATAAAAGTATGCACAAATTTATTCAAACATAAAACCAACAAAAATACTCTTGGATACAGAGCTCTTCAACATTTTTAAATAGCGACAGAAAAAATGTAAAAATTAATAAAAAACAATGTGATACGCACCAACTGGGGGATGGACACACTTGAAGCTCTGACTCGACATGAGGTGGGCAAGGGCAATACACGTAACCTTAACATTTGTACCCCGACACTATGCTGGAAAAAATAAAAAATAAAGATAAAAGCAATAAAAAACAGCCTCTAACTTGTGTTGATTCTACTTATAAAACAAAGCTCATCTGTAAAATGGAGATTTAAAAATGTAAAACAAAATAAAACCAAGCTCTTATAAGAAATTGAGTCATTCTTGAAAGGGAAGGTTTTTCTTGACTTCCATTTACTCATTAGTTTTAGGTTTTTTTTAACTGAGATGTACAGTGATAGGCACAAATCTTAAGAGTTGAGCTTAAAGTTTTACATGTATACACCCAAATATTCTCACTCAGGTCAAGATTTAGAGTATTTCCTGTACCTTGGCAAGCTCCTACTGTCCCACTTTTGTCAATAGGCCCTCCTACAATGGTGACCTCTATTGTGACTCTGTCACCATGGATTAATTTTGAGTATAATTGAATCAATATAAATAGAAATCCACAGAATTCAGGTAATGCTTCTACACAGCAAGAAACAACAGAGATTGCCAGGAAACCACTAAAATCTAGGAGAGAAGCATGGAAACATTCTTCTTTACAGCCCTCAGAAGAAATCAACCCCATAATACTTTGATGTTGGACTTCTTACTACAGAATGGGGGCAATAAATTTCTGTTGTTCAAGACACGCAGTTTGTAGTACTTTGTTGAGGCACTCTAGCAAACTAAACCTTGTATCAAAATGGAAATGGTGTCACTCCTCACTCCTCCAATTTCGGGTAAATTTCTTAATATTCCCAGCTCTGATTCCTACTTAACCTTGCTTTGTCAGTGACATTACTCCATGGTTGGTCAAATTCCTTAACAGAATTCAACTTACCATATTCTACAAAGTATTAGTACAATATTACATATTTCTCTTTTTCTTAAAAAAAATCCACCCTTTTCCACTTGATATCTTCATATTTGTCTTATTCTTGTCTTCATACTTGTCTTATTCTTTACAACTAAATTTCTTTCTTTTTTTTTTTTTTTTTTTGAGACAGAGTCTCACTTTATTGCCCAGGCTAGAGTGAGTGCCGTGGTGTCAGCCTAGCTCACAGCAACCTCAAACTCCTGGGCTCAAGCAATCCTGCTGCCTCAGCCTCCCAAGTAGCTGGGACTACAGGCATGCGCCACCATGCCCGGCTAATTTTTTCTATATATATTAGTTGGCCAATTAATTTCTTTCTATTTATAGTAGAGATGGGGTCTCGCTCTTGCTCAGGCTGGTCTCGAACTCCTGAGCTCAAATGATCTGTCCACCTCGGCCTCCTAGAGAGCTAGGATTACAGGCTTGAGCCACCGCGCCCGGCCTACAACTAAATTTCTTTAGAGCAACTCTGCTACTACTGTCCTCATTTCCTTAACCTATATTCAGTCATTAATTCTTTGAAATGTTAATTTTATGTTTACATATCCAAATATATATATTTGTAGAATAATTTTGCTCCTCAAAATTCAACTTGACTATTCATCTTTTATTAATTGACACATAAATGTACATATTTATGAGGTACACAGTGATGTTCTGATACATATAATATATAGTGATCAGATCAGGATAATCAGCCTATCCATCATCTCAAACATTTATCATTGTGTTGGGAACATTCAATATCCTCTTTCTGGCTATTTGAAAGTATGTATCATTGTTAACTATAGACATCCTACAGTAGTATAGAACACTAACAAACATGAAGATGGGACCATGTGGTGGCATATACCTGTATTCCCAGCCACTTGGGAGGCTGAGGCAGACCACTTGAGCCCAGAAGTTCAAGACTGGCCTGGGCAACATAGCAAGACGCTATCTCAAAAAAAGGAAAAAAAAAAACCTATAAATTTTACTATGAAATTCTTAAGAAATCAATGTATATGTAAATACAAGGCAGATATTCACTTTGACATTCCTTCCCTACCCCTTTCCACCTTCCCAACCAGAGAGGTAACACTGTTCCACTTGATGAGGATCCTTCCAGACCAGTTTATATTGATTCACTAAGTTCTTTCTTAACTCGAATTTGCATGGTTTACTGCTGAGTGAATTTACCTTCTGTTTTCTCTTATGAAGCATGCTAGTCAGTATCCGTGGGATATAAATGATTGTCATTCATCTAGTAGTTTCTTTACTAGGAGTGAGGCATCTTCCCTCACCCTGAAATATAATCTGTTCTCTTCATTTCAATTACTAAAACATGACTGCAATATGCAAAACATATATGTTTTGGGGGTGGCTTAAACAATTGAAATTTATATCCTCACTGTTCTGAAGGCTAGGAGTCTGAGATCAAGGTGTCAGCAGTGTTGGTTTCTTCTGAGGCCTCTTTCCTTGGCTTGTAGCTGGTCGTCTTATTGCTTTGTCTTCCCTCTATATGCAGCAATATTTTTAAAAGGGTTCCATTTCATTAATCCTAAATTGCACAATCATTCTGGTATATAACATTAGAAAAGATATAACATATTTTTTTTATAGTTGATTGGTTGTGTATAACATGTTTTTTACATATTCACAACTCTAAATGGTTTTCAAATAATGTTAAAATTATAGGCCAATTTAACAAACTCCAAATTGTGGATTCTATTTGACTAATTATTATTTTTGATATGGAAGAAAAATGATGCAGTTTTTTTTCTTTCTTTTTTTCATCATAAACTGTCTCTGAAAATAATGCAATTTTATTTTTTATTTGAGATAGAGTCTCACTGTGTTGCCCCGGCTAGAGTGCCATGGCATCAGCCTAGCTCACAGCAACCTCAAACTCCTGGGCTCAAGCGATCCTCCTGCCTCAGCCTCCCGAGTAGCTGGGACTACAGGCATGCGCCACCATGCCCAGCTAATTTTTTCTATTTTTCGTAGAGACGGGAGTCTCGCTCTTGCTCAGGCTGGTCTCAAACTCCTAAGCTCAAACGATCTGCTCGCCTCAGCCTTCCAGAGTGCTAGGATTACAGGCGTGAGCCACCGCACCCAGCCTGTAATGCAATTTTTATCGAGGAAATTGACTCTAAAATAAATTTTCAGCAAGAATCTGTATATATGAGAAAAATTAAATGTCATTTTCAATGTAATTTGCCTTTTTCTGATGTTTGTGAGAAGAGCATGTTTTATGATGTATGATTCTTCTTCTAAGACTTGCCTGAGAGTTCATATACATTGGCAAAAGAAGCACTAAGATTATTATAATCTTCTCTTATGTTCTACATGTTTAAGTATTTCTTTTATTTTTCTATTAAATTTAGGAATCTTTCAGTAAAAGATACTATAAACCTTAATTTTAAAAAATTTATAAATGGAAATATGCCCAAAATGTTTTGAGTCCTCAAGTTTGGTAAATATTAGTGTTTCTAGAATGTCTCTCAAGTGTATAGCTATTTCAATTTTCAATCATTGAAATTGAAATATATCTCACAGCTATAATTCCTGACCCATAAAAGTGACCATGCCAGGACGATGGTAACTTTTGTTTCTTTTCAACTTAAAGACATCCTCATACTTCATTATTCAGGAATGAAACATGAGTGCATTTCTGGAAGAAGAAATTGTTCTTATGAGGAAGTCTCCCCTAATATATTATAGAATTTATGATTTTAGGCAGGGCATGATGGTTCATGCCTGTAATCCCAGTACTTTTGGAGGCTGAGGCAGTAGGATCGCTTGAGGCCAGAAGTTTGAGACCAGCCTGGCTAACATAGCAAGACCACATCTCTAGAAAAAAAATAAGAAAAAATTAGTCAGGTGTGGTGGCATACACTTGTAGTAGCAGCTACTCCAGAGGCTGAGGCAAGAGGATTGCTTGAGCCCAGGAGTTGGAGGCTGCAGTGAACTACAGTGAATGATCATTGATCATTGCAGCACTGCACTAAAGCTGGGGTGACAGAGTGAGACACTGTTTCTAGAAGAAAAAAAATTATTTCCTATTCTTAGCAGCTACAATTCTCCTAGACTTTTTTGAGGTCATTGCCACTTGCACCATCTTGATACTTGTGATCTTTTTTTCTGCTTTTACTTACTTTCTCTTTTGCCTATTTGGATGACTCTATTTGTTATTCCAGGCCAGTGGCTAGCAGACATCTCTGTTTTGGTCTTCATGTCTCCCAACATTCAGCCCCTTTGTGCTCATGTACAGAAATCCTTGGCCCTCTCAGTTTTGTTTAACTTGCTAGACAAGCAAAACACTTTTCTTAATTTGGTTGTGACCATACTGTTTCTTATAGGAAATACAATCATCCCTTCCATCATCTTTTAGTATTTAGGGGACTAATAATTTCACATGTCTTGCTAGGAATGTATGATTCTATGTAGAACAGGACAGTTAGCACCTAGAAATCATAAATCCTATAAGAGATCTAACATGAATGTTACGTATACATTTATACAAAGATTACTCAAACTGTTTAGTTCCGTCAATGGAAAATTTCGTGAAATTTTAGAAATAGTATAATGGAAAATTTTCGAGTTTAAGGATTCAGAGAAAGTCTCTAACTTGATAGTTTTTTGGGGAAATATATTAATATATTGCTTTGGCAAGTTATATGTAATATAAGATTAGCCATTTCACCCATCTTCAAGTTTACAGTTCAGTGGTATATAAATTCACAATATTTTGCATTCATCATTATTTCCAAAAGTTTTTATCCACTCAAACAGAAATTGCGTACACATTAAGCAGTAACTTTCTATGCCCCTCTCCACCCCAACACTTGGTAATCAGTAATCTACTTTCTGAGTCTATGAATTTGCCTATTCTAGATATTTCATATAAGTGGAATCATACAGTATTTTTTCTTTTGCATCTGGCCCATACCACTTAGCATAATGTTTTCAACTTTCATCCATATTGTGGCATATATCAGAATTTCATTCCTTTTATGGCTGAATACTATTCCTTTCTATGGATATATTGAACATTTTTTATCCATTCATCTGCCCATGGACACTTGGGTTGTTGCCACCTTTCGGCTACTATAAAAATGGTGCTATGAACACTGGCTTACAAGTATCTGAGTCCCAGCTTTCAATTCTTTAAGGTATATACCCAGGAGAATTTCTGGGTTAGATGGCAATTCTATTAATTTTTTGAGGAACTTCTAAACTGTTTTTCACAGCAGCTATACCATATTACATTCCTGTCAACCATATATAAGGGTTCCAATTTCTCCACACCCTCTTCAATACATGTTATTTTCCATTTAAATAAAATTATAGCCATTTTAGTACATGTAAAGTGATAGTTCATTGTAATTTTTTTTTTTTAGACAGTCTCACTCTGTTACCCAGGCTCAAGTGCAGTGGTGCAATGTAGCTCACTGCAACCTCCAATTCCTGAGCTCAAGGGATCTTCATGCCTCAGCCTCCTGAGTATCTGGGACTACAGACACAGGCTACCACACCTGGCTAATTTTTTCTATTTTTTGTAGGGACAGGGGCTTGCTCTTGCTTAGGCTGGTCTTGACCTCCTGACCTCAAGCGATCCTCCAGCCTCAGCCACCCAGAGTGCTAGGTTTACAGGCTTGAGCCACCACGCCCAGCCTCTCATTGTAATTTTGATTTGAATACCCCTAACACTTAATAATATTGACATCTTCATAATTTACTCCTGCTGTTTTTGATGTTCCCTTTAAACATTTATTTTCCTCTATCCTAACCTTCTATCAGGGTACTAACATGGACCCACTCTTTTTTTTTGTTTTTGAGACAGAATCTCACTCTGTTGCCCGGGTTAGAGTGCTGTGGCATCAGCCTAGCTCATAGCAACCTCAAACTCCTGGGCTCAAGCAATCCTACTGTCTCAGTCTCCGGAGTAGCTGGGACTACAGGCATGTGCCACCATGCCCGGCTCATTTTTTCTATATATTTTTAGTTGGCCAATTAATTTCTTTCTATTATTAGTAGAGACATGGTCTCGCTCTTGCTTAGGCTGGTCTTGAACTCCTGACCTCAAGCGATCCTCCCGCCTTGGCTTCCTAGAGTGCTAGGATTACAGGCGTGAGCCACCGCACCCAGCCTGATACCCACTCTTAAAAGGAAAACTCTCCTGCCTCTATAACCTTCTTAAAGCTCTTTTGCATTGCCCATCTTTCCAGGGCTCCTTTTCTCTGCTGTTCCTCCCAGTCAGGCTTGCAGCCCAGATGTTAAAGCCCTTCATAGTCTCTTGTCCATTCCTCAGATGAAGTCAGGGAAATCCACTTTCTTGCAGTGAGCAAACTCCATAAAGCAAAATAAATCTCCAACATGAAATAGACACATCCTATTTGAAGTAGAGTCAATATATGTGACTTGAGCCTGTCATTTTGCGATTTTTGTCCTTACTTACTCAGCTCACAAAATAATTGTCCTAACTCAAGGAAGTCTCTTTCTAGTAGAGGTTTCTCCTGCTTCAAGTAAGATTTTCTTCCTACATTGAAACACGTTTGAGGTTTCACATTGTTCTCTGTGGATTTCAATTTCCTCATGGCTCAGATCTGTGGAGGCTGCTGGAATTCTTGTGTCTTCCAGAAACTGGGGTAATGCATAGAGAAGTAGCCTCAGAAATGTGCATGGGGGTCACCAGGCTGTTTGTTGGAAAACTGAGCTATGCCCATGCAGAGTGAGATTCCTCAAGGGCCAGCAGAGAAGAGCTGCAGGGCTGAGAACTCTCTGGAGTTTGCATGGGCTACACAGTCTGTGTGATATCAGAATCCTGAGGGACCAGAGGGGAGACACCTCCTTGGACAATCTGGGCTGTCCATGGAGACCACAGAAAGGATCCTCCTTAGCAGTAAAGCCATCGCCTGCTATGCACGCTCTATCCCGAGATGGGCAGTGTTAGCAGCTTGTGGGGTCAGAAGGAATTGTGGGCAGCGATGACCCCGGCTGCCTGCATTCAAGCTGCCACCACACCATCTTATCCTATAAGGGCTTCCTACTCTCTGAACTCTCTGCAAAGAGTTTTCAACTTACTTTCCTCCCTTATTAACTCTAGATCTCCTGCTACCGTGTTTCCCCGAAAAATAAGACCTATCCATAAAATAAGCCCTAGCAGGATTTCTAAGCATTTACACAATATAAGCCCCACCCCGAAAATAAGCCCTAGTGATGGACGTGGCCACGCAGCGCGTCTACACAGCTCATGCCTGTAGTCCCCCTGCGGGGGGAAAAAAGACGAGCAGCCCTTCTCATCTGCCCCATGAGAGCTCTATGGCTCCACAGGAGAGATTGGGGCTGATGGTTCTAAAGGAAATAGAGTTGCAAGAAATTCAGGACGGAATTCTGGGTTTGGAGAGTTATGATGATGTTCCAGAAGAAGGTGACTTCACTATATTTGAATAAATGTAGATGGTTGTACTGTACTTAAAAAAAAATAACACATCCCCTGAAAATAAGCCCTAGGGTGTCTTCTTGAGGAAATATAAATATAAGACCCTGTCTTATTTTCGGTGAAACACGGTAGTGTTTATGCCAGAAGGATTCACCAGGGCTTTGGGCTGCTATCGGGACACCTAGCTTTCTGGAGAAGGTGGGCGCGAGGCCACGGCCGGCCTTTCTGGTCCTCCGCGGGGCCTTGCTCTGAAGGACTGAGGCCCAGGACTCACGTGGGATTGGGGTTTCAATCCGGTTCTCCCTGTTCCCTGCAGGAATCTGGCTGGTTCTTTCCCTTGCTGATCCACGTGCTTCCAGGCAGCGGGAGCACAGCGCCTGCCCGACACGGTGTGGGCGGGATCGGCGCGCGCGGCGGTGCCCGGGGCTGGCGGTGGCTCAGGCCAGGGACAACGGGACGCAGGGCTCAGGAGCACACCGGCAGCGCATCGGCACCTCCGCGGACGCCTCTCAGGACTCTCCTCCCCGGGCCAAGTCCCCGCGCCGCGCAGTCGAGGGACCCGACTCCCACGCGCGGCCTCGCGGGCGCATCCGGGCTCTGCGCCGTCGCGGCTCCCCGGGCGCTCCCCGCGGGCCCGCCGCCCTCTCGCCCGTCCCGGACCCGGCCGCCCCCGCCCCGGAGGCCCGCACAGCCCCGGCGCCAAGCCCGCGCCCGCCGCCCTCGGGGCTGAGTCCCAGCCTGCGCGAGCGACCCCCGGGGAGGCGCGGACGGCCCCGCCGGACACGGCGCGACGGCCGCGAGCCCGACCCGGGTCTCCGGGGCCGGTTCTCGGCCCGGGCGTCGGGGGTCGGGAGCGGCCCCGGGACTCGGGAGGGCCGCGGGAGGACGCGTGCAGGGCGCTTTGGGCCCCACGCGCGACCCAGTCGCTGTCCGGGAGTGTCCCCGTCGCCACGACGACCCGACCGGCGCCCACGGGGGAGGGGCCTGTAGGATGGCGTGTCCACGCGGGTCTGCAGCCTTCGCGGCGACTGCGTAACTTCTGGGAGCATCTGCGCAGCGTCTCTCGGACCGCCACTGCGGCGGCCAGCTGCAGACAAGACTCCCCGAAACGTGCCCTTGGAGGAGCAGCCGAGCCCGGGCCCGCCCGTCCCCCGCCCCGCCGCCGGCCGCGCCGTTTCCCGCGCCCCCCGCGGGCTTTGTTCGGTCGCTTCCCGCCCGGCCGACGGGGAACTACAGTACCCAGAAGACCCTGCCCGGCGGCCCGACCCGCGCCAATGACCGCGCGGAGAAGGGTCGTGCCTGCGCTCGGCGCTGGGGCCGCGGTCAGTGCAGCCCCGCGGGCCGCGGCGCCGGAGCTCGCAGCGCTGCGTCTGGCCGGGGCCGGGGCCGGGGCCGGGGTGCGCGGAGGAGCCCCTGCTGCGCGGTGGCGGCGGCGGCGGCGCCGGGTCCCCGCGAGGCGGCCGCAGCTTCTGACGCCGACCCGCGCACGGACCGATGGCGGCGGCCGCGCCGCGGGACCCGGCAAAGGCGAGTGCCGCGTCCTCTGGGCCTCACTCGCCTTCACCTAGCCCAGACTGTGCTGCCCCGGGGAGGGGCGCCTTCTCGGGTCCCTAAACTCGGGATCCCCGCGTCCAGTACAGCGCGGCCTCTGGGGGGGTCCCCGTTTCCAGAATCAGTGTGATGAGGTCTGGGAGAGTGTGATGGGCAGAGGGACTGGCGCGATGCGATCTTGGAGACTGAGTCAGGGCGTTCGTGCTTGCAGTGCCAAAGTGAGTTTTTTACCTTCGCTCTCAGGACGCCGGGAGCCGTGCAGGGTTGTGCATAGAAGAGGCACTTGGTCAGAGTGAGCTTTTCAAAGGTTTCCAAAAGCTGCTCGAAGTTAGAACAGTCTAGAACGGGGTGACACTGAGGCACAGAGAGACGGAGTCCTTGTGCGAGGTCCTGCAGCTGCCCAGAGTTTGCAGCACTGGAACACTGAGGCTCAGGAATACCGCAGGCGTCTCCAGGTCCCCTGACTCTGGCTTGAACAGGGCTCCGGGGCTGCCTTCATCCAGGCCTGCCATGGTCACGTGCTTCTCACGGCCTTCCTCTCTCCACAGGCTCCCAAGACTACACAAGCACGTATGGACCTCGCAGAGGTGAGCGCAGCGTGTCCCGGGCTCTCACTGGTCCTGACCCCATCCTGCGGTTTTTTTTCTTGGATCTCTTTTACCCTTCATCTAGTCCTTGGGCCTAAGAACCTTTAACAAACTCCAACCCTGGGATCCTGATTCTAGGTTTTGGTTATTTTTAGCAGCTCCTATTGCTGACAGATGATGGAATGAGGTATGAAAGGTCATCCTGTGCGTAGAGGTACCAGAGTGTGCCAGTGCCTGGAGGTGAGGCTGAGCTGGTTCAGGGAAATCTAGGTCTCCTTTCTCTCCTGTGGGAACTGGGAGCAACAGGACAGGATTCGGGCTTGGGATGGCTATGCAAATTGGCCGTCTGTTCTGTAGGTGATAGGAGCAATGGGAGGTTTAGAGAAGGAGATGGAAGTTACCTGACACTGGTCTCAGCAGGCTGCCTTTGAACCATAGCACAGAGGGCACTCTGCGGTTGTGAGGGAGGGTTGTGAGGGAGGCGTAAGAAAACAAGGGAGGAGGCTACTGCAGTAGTTCAGGTGAGCCTTGATAGTGCTGGACCGGTGTGCTGGCTGTGGAGGTGGAAGAAGTTGGATTCTGGATCAGTTTTTTAATTAGGGCTACCTGAATTTTCAGATTTTGAGGGGAAGAGATGGAAAGGGAGCAGTCAAGCATTACTCCAGGCTTTTTAGGTTCAGCACTTGGAAGGATGGAAGCTCCATCAACTAGGATGTAAAGTTGGTGGTACGGTTGATTTTCACTGGGAATATCAGAAGTTTTGTTTTTAGCTGTTTCTCTAGTCTGAGATGTTCCAAGCGCAGTTAAGGAAACATCAAGTGGGTAGCTGGGCACATAGGTCTGGAATTCTGGGGAGTGGTTTAAGATAGAGAAATCCAAAAGGTGGTGGCCAGTGTTTGACACAGGGTATAGTCGTCGGTCACAATTAGGAGTGGGAATCTTGGTCATGAAAGTAATGCTGTTAACAGCCCAGGAAAGGAAAGGTAGGAGCTGTCGCCGGGGCTCATGACTGGATACCTGGGAAGAGGTAGGGGCATCATGAACAATTGTGGGAGAGCAGTGGCCATGGGAAGGGTGTAGGAAAGAGGATGATGTAGCGGGTGATCCTTAATGCCTTAGGGATATAAGACAGACATGGAGACAGAGGAATAATTGGTAGCAGATGACACCAAGACCAGGTGTGAGGAACTGTGTCCCTGCAAAATTCATATGCTTAAACCCTAATTCCAGCATGATGGTATCTGAAAGTGGAACCTTTGGGAGGTAATTAGGTCTTGAGGGTGGAGCTCTCATGAATGAGATTAGTGAGTGACCTTAAAGGAAGCAGCCAGAGGACTAAGTAGTGCTCTTTCCACCATGTGAGGGTACAAGAAGTTAGTAGTCTGCAACCTGGAAGAGAGCCTTGCCAGAACCTGAGCATGCTGACACTCTGATCTTGTACTTCCAGCCTCCACATCTGTGAGAAATTGATTCTGTTGTTGATTAGCACCCCAGTTCATGGTATTTTGTTATAGCAACACAAACTAAGACAGCAGGACTGCTGCTTATTCTTCATGCTACAGGCTCACCAGGATATTACCTGTCCGGGCAGGGGGCTGGGGGTGCGAGTGGTGAGCAGGCGGAGGTGCAGGTTGCAGCAAAGCAGGCGGATAGGTTTAGGAGTGCAGTGTTTATTTGTATGAGTCACTGGGTCTGGCGTGGAGAACCACTGAGGCCACTGATTTTGAATGACAATCAAAAGGTGAGAGAAAGGCTGTGACCAGTAAAAGGACATCAAGTGCAGCACAAGAGGGCCATGGGCTCGGGTGATTCTTGGTGGCCGAGGCCGAGGCAAGGAACAGAGGAGAGGAGGGGGGAGGGGAGCCTTGAGAGCAGGACGAGGGCTGCCTCTGACATGAGGAACCATCAGACGTTTGGATGGCATTGAACTCGTGTCTCAGTTTGCCAAACGCTTTCTGCATGCCGTGTGCCACGCAACATGCGGGAAGATTGAGAAGGTGCCTGTGGTGTGGGGCAGTTAGGTGGCGGTGGCTGTGAGTGCGACTGTGAGAGTGTGGTCCAAAGAGTGATGTGCACATGGAAAGGGAGTGTGAATGGGCGGACTCAGGCTCCTGGCATCAAGGACATTAGGGCCAAAGATGAACCCACATTTGGTTGTGTGCTCCACCATCTGGAGGACTCCTGGGGAACTGCCTGACAAGAGGGGACAAGACCCTCCATCCTAGGCCCAAAGTGTAGAAGGTATTTCCCTGCCTCCCTGCCAGCTGGTGCTGGGGGCGCAGAGTGGTCACTGGCACCATGAGACGGTGGTGTGCACCAGTGGCACCAGGTCCGTATTTCCTCTGAGGCAGGCGTGTGGCAAAGGGAGGGAGCAGGGGGTGAATGAGTGGGGAGATGAACTTGATTGTGGAGTGATCTGTCCCTATCATGACAGGGCTATGTGACCTTTGGAGACGTCGCCATTCACTTCTCACGGGAAGAGTGGGGACTTCTTGATGAGGCTCAGAGGCTCCTGTACCTTGAAATGATGCTGGAGAACTTTGCCCTTGTGGCCTCACTGGGTAAGGCCCTGGCACCAACCGCAGCATCCTGGTCTCTGTCTTCTCTTCCCCAAGACAGCTTCACCCTTTCCACAGCCAGACTTTGGACTCTGTTGACTTAACCACTTACTAGGCTGTGTGCTGCGGGTGCCAGTATGGAGCTGTGTGTGTCGCCCCAAGCATCTTTCTCCATCAGTAGCCCTAACACCTGCTGTGGGTGGTCTGGGAGGCAGGTATCTTGCAGTCAGCAGACTGGATCTCCTCTTACTTGCCCTCTCCTGGCTGGGTGACTGTGTCCAGATTCATGACACCTTGTGTCCCAAGTTCCCCTACCTCTGCAATCCGACATTTTCTTGTGGCTACCAGTGTCATGATTGCAGGCATTGTCATGGTCTATACCCACTCTTCCTTCTAGGGTTTTAATTTTCTTTCCTGTGAGCTGTTACTTGCCGAGTTGCTCTGTGTCAGTGCTGACTGGTCACGTTCTGTCTTTACTGGAGGACTTAATTGACACAGGTCCCACATACTTAGACAACTTAGGCTGTGGGGAGAAACCTAGTTCTTCGTAGGGTGAACATGGTTTCAGAGAAGGCCTGGGCAACTAGTGGAAGGCATGATATCTGGGCTGTTTTCAAATCATGTAAGGAACCTGCCCTGTGTTTACACTATTTGAGTGTACATACCACTGGCCAGACCTCATTCTTACATTTTCTTCCTCATACTTGATACTTTTCTGTCTTACCATTTTATCTGTGACATCTGTAATCTGGCTACCTCCACCTTTCTGGCCTCCATGTATCACCTGGTCCTCTGCAGTGCTTTCCAATATTGACATATAATGCCTTATGAAGTATGCATGTGATTATATACACTTGAACATTTGCGGTTCAGTTTCAGTTGGATTGTTCTGGGCTTGGGCATAACCAACCTCTGCCCAGTGTGCAGGTGTCACCAGAAGATAGGCTCCTGCTGAAGACTGTGGTGAGTTTTAGGGATTTGGGCACTACTCAAGGAAAACTTTTGAGGCTGTTGATAGAGGAATGATTTGGAGACATTGCCTCCTTGTGCTCCATCCCAGCCTTGGGTCCTTCATCTGGTGAGGCTTCTCCAATTCTGTGATCTTTAGGGGCCTATTATTGCCAAGCAGCCCCCTGCTCAACTCGCCCCTAGCTCCCTTATCCTCAGAACAAACCCATAGAATCATTATTTCGGTGTGTGTGTGTAACGAGGCTTCCCACTCAGCATAGTCAACATGCATTTCATTAGCAATTCTCTGCTTTCAGGTTGTGGGCATGGAACAGAAGATGAAGAGACACCTTCTGAACAGAATGTTTCTGTAGGAGTGTCACAGTCTAAGACAGGTCTGTCCACTCAGAAGACTCACCCCTGTGAGATGTGTGTCCCAATCCTAAAAGATATTTTGCTTCTGGCTGATCTCCCTGGGCAGAAACTACACATGGTTGGAGCATGTGCAAACCGTCACCAGCACCAGAAGCATCAAGGGGCAAAAAAGCCCTTAAAGAGGGACATGGACAAAGCCTCATACGCAGAGCACTGCCTACTCCATGTGTCAGGGAAGCCCTTCCCCAGTTTGGAGGTTGGGAAGGACCTCCCTGCCATGTTGGAGCTTCTGAGGTCCCTGGCCTTTCCCAAAGGTGAGGAGCCCAGCAAAATCACTGAGTGTGGGGAAGACATTCACAGTCAAAAAAGTCATGACAAGTCGGGCATATGTGGGAAAGCTTCCAGGCACAAACAGAGTTCTGTCCACCGTACAAGAGTCTACACTGGAAAAAAGCTTTATGAGTGTAGCAAATGTGGGAAAATCTTCCGTGGCAAGTACTCTCTTGTTCAGCACCAGAGAGTCCATACTGGAGAAAGGCCTTGGGAGTGCAGCGAATGTGGTAAATTCTTTAGCCAGACCTCCCACCTCAATGATCACCGGAGAATCCACACTGGAGAAAGGCCTTATGAGTGCAGTGAATGTGGAAAATTCTTTAGACAAAACTCCAGCCTTGTTGACCATCAGAAGATTCACACTGGAGCAAGGCCTTATGAGTGTAGCCAGTGTGGTAAATCCTTTAGCCAAAAAGCCACCCTTGTTAAACACCAAAGAGTTCACACTGGAGAAAGGCCTTATAAGTGTGGTGAATGTGGGAATTCGTTTAGTCAGAGCGCCATTCTTATCCAACACAGAAGAATCCACACTGGAGCAAAACCTTATGAGTGTGGCCAGTGTGGGAAATCCTTTAGCCAAAAAGCTACCCTCATTAAACACCAGAGAGTTCACACTGGAGAAAGGCCTTATAAGTGTGGTGAATGTGGGAAATCTTTTAGTCAGAGTTCCATCCTTATTCAACACCGGAGAATTCATACTGGAGCAAGGCCTTATGAGTGTGGCCAATGTGGAAAGTCCTTTAGCCAAAAGTCTGGCCTCATTCAACACCAGGTGGTTCACACTGGAGAAAGGCCCTATGAGTGTGATAAATGTGGGAATTCCTTTAGCCAGTGCTCCAGCCTGATTCACCACCAAAAATGTCACAACATGTAGATGGTTCATCAGCGCAGCAAATGTAGAAAAGCCTTTAACTCAAGGTCTAACATTGTTTAGTTCCTGAAACTCCACAATTGCAAAAGGTTTTAGACCTGCAGGGAATGTGCTGTCTCTTTAGTATTGCAGCACTTAGAGAGCCTTTGTGTGGGAGCCATCTGCCTGAAGTTGAATCACATATTTCCAAACCTTCATAGGGGTGAGGTTCCCGATGAAGTTCAGGTATGTGTGAGGCTTACAGGAGCTGTTCTGCTTATTCTAACTGCCTGAGGCCCTTGCCACAGTTAAATCACTGCCTGTTTGTCTGGCAGAAGCCATCTCCCTCTACCGCCTTGCACAGTGGGCATGGGTCACCCTGACATGCTAAGGCACAACCAGCTTCTGTGCTCATTCCCCAGAGGAAATCTCGAACAGTCTGAACCTTTAGGGGAAATTCATTCTTTTTTCAGGCTGATTAAAGCATACATCTGACCTAGTTTTAGCCAGTTGGATACAGCTTGGATTCTGCTAGAGGGTAATGTGGAAGCCTTCCCTTCTTCATGGAAATTCTTGGTCTCACATGACATTTGGTTATTTTTCCAGCCTTTGAGTCACCACCTGGTAACTAGCTGCTTCACATTGCTGTGGTTTGTGTGCTGATAAAGGCCTTTTTGTTAGATCTACCTGTAATCTTAGGGGGTTGTTTACTGTGTGGAGTGGGTGGAAAAGAGGTTCTGTATGAAGGCGTGGACAGCTTTTGTGGGCATCTCAACTTTGTGAGCCTCTGTAGGAAAAGTAAAATGATGGTAGTTCTTGTTCTGGTTTTAGTCAAATTTGCTTTGCTGCCCAAGATCTCCTAGGACAAAATGCAAGGATTCTGTTGACCTAATTTGTGGCTTGGATCCTCATACTTTCTGTGAGACTAGAGGTCATCATAAGAGAGGTCAGTTATGACAAGTTCTTGTGCACATGAGAGTCGGATGAAATTGTTTCGTTGTTCCCAGAGGATGTCATATAATGCTCTACGCTGTTGAAAAGCTTTTCACGAGGTAATTCAAGGAGACGTGCCCTGATGTCAATCATTCTGTAGACTGATGTCACTCAGAAGACAATGAGAGTCAGGTGCGAACCATATTTGGTACAAATACTGGGTGTGGAGGAGCCTGCAGCAAACCAGATGGAATGCGCATCTCATAAAAGTGCATTCACAAATCTTCCAGTGACTGGCTGTGAGTAGTCACAGGACCTAGAAATCTTATGTTCAGTAGCCGAGGTCATTGTCAGCTAAAATAATCTAAAGGTTTTGTGGATTCTTGACTTTCTGGGTTCACTTCAAGACCGTTGCTGTGGAGGCAGGAAAATGAGGACAGAGACAATGGAGATTCTGTAGGTTAGGGATATAGCTTTTGTGATTCTGCCAGTGTTGCTATTGTCTCAAATTGCAACAGACTTCATTGCCAGTATTTTCTGCACTGATGGATGCAGGGTTTCCCTTCTCTAGAAATGAGGAAAGAGATAAGGCAATCAACATGGGATTGCCAAGGTTTCTGGTTTCCCAAAAGTGGGAGATCAGATATTTTGAACTATGTTGTACAAACATTCTTGATATTTAAATCACATGCAATAGTTTGTATGTGTTTATGGTATAAAAGAGTTTTGTCATTTAAACTCATGAAATCATCATAATGATCGTAAACATATCTGTGATTCACCTTGTGCCCCAGACTCCCCCAGACCGCAAGCATCCAGTGATTTACTTTCATTTAGAAGAGAATAATTTGTGTTTTTCTAGGATTTTATGTGAATGGAATCATAGAATGTTTACTCCTTTTTTATTCTGTTGTTTTTTAACACTGCATAATTATTTTGAGATTCATAAATATTGCTTAGGTGAATAGTTCGTTCTTTTTATTGCTGAGTAGTATTCTGTTCTGTGGCTATCTCATGATTGTTTATCTGTTCATTTCTTAATGGGCAGTTGGGTTGTTTCCAGTTTTGGGCTGTTACAAATAATGCTACTATGAACATAGGCATAGAATTCCTAATATGCATATATACTGTTTTATTTCTCCTGTGCCAATACTACAGTATATGTGAACTGCCAAACTGTGATCTAAACTGTACCCATTTGCATTCCCACCAACAGTATGTGAGCCTTCTTGTTTCTCTATGTTCTTGGCAATACTTGGTATTGTCAGTCTTTTTAATTTTTGTTGTTTTAGTCGCTTTATAATGGTATCTCCCTGTGATTTTGATTACATTTTTCTGATATGTTATTGAACATTTTTTCATGTGTTTACTTGCTACCTGTATATCTTCTTTGAAAAAATGTTAATGTCGTTTGCCTATTTTTAAGTGGATATGGGTGATATTTCACTTTTCATTAATAAATACAAAGACAAGCATAACAAAGACATGTTGGAACTTATTCTTCAGTAATGTGATGCACTTGTTTGCTAAATGGAAAAATTGTTTTTAAAAACTGGGATAGTCACAGTGTAACAGCCACAGCCACTATGTATTTTAAGTGTTATCTTCATTATTTAACATATTTTCCATTACCTTCTTAGGTCTAATAATTCAATAAAGTAAATAAGCCTAGTTTTTAGTATTTGTCAATTTCCTTGTAAAATACTCCCACCATAGCCATTTCCAAGTTGTCAAAATGATGTCATTGAACGTGAGTTGGGAAGAGATGAGCAGCAGCTCACGATTGTATTTTCACCATACTGATACCATAGCCACAAATAACCTCAAGAACGGATATGTAGGAAAACAGTTTGCTGCATGGTAAGAGTAATGCCTTTTTTTTGAGACAGAGTCTCACTCTGTTGCCCGGGCTAGAGTGTCGTGGTGTCAGCCTAGCTCACCGCAACCTCAAACTTGTGGGCTCAAGCGACCCTTCTGCCTCAGCCTCCTGAGTAGCTGGGACTACAGGCATGTGCCACCATGCCCAGCTAATTTTTTCTATATATTTTTAGTTGGCCAATGAATTTCTTTCTATTTTTAGTAGAGATGGGGTCTCGCTGTTGCTCTGGCTGGTTTCGAACTCCTGATCTTGAGCGATCCTCCCACCTTGGCCACTCAGAGTGGTAGGATTACAGGCGTGAGCCACCACGCCCGGCCGAGTAATGCCATCTTTAACCAAAATACCATCATCATGACCCATGTTCTGCACCAACGTCCTTATAAACAATGCCTGTAGCATAGATAACCCATCCCTCCTAAAGATGCTTATCTAGCCTCTCCAATGGTCATGAGTCGTGGCAAGAAAGTCTGAAGATGTGAGCGTTGCACATTTTACCCTTAAAGCTTGGTATATAAAGGATACTTTCTGGAGGATGAGTGCAGGAATCCATCATCTTGTGGCTGCACAAGACATGGCTTCTGTTTGTAAGTCTATTAAATGTTTCTGAGAAATTGGATTTGTCAGCCTCTTTCTATGGCCTCTCACCTCCCTTGGCCTTTGGGGATAAGTTTGCATATAGCTGCTCATCACAGAACAATATATATGTAAGAGTAAAACAGTAAAATAATGAAGAAGTGACAACTTTTGAATATTATCTGTGCTTTTCAAAGTAGCTTAAGTGAAGTAGTGCCTTACGATAAATTGTGCATATTTAAAATATACAGTTTCTATTTTGATATATACTTAAATCCCTGAATCAGAAGTTTCCACCTGCCCTTTATAATCCATCCCTCTGAACATGAAATGGATACAAGATACAAAGGCATATTCTGTCCCTTCAAATGGTTGTTTTCAAGTATGTATACACATGGGAAGGACTGTGTTAGTAAGCCCAGTGAACCCTTCCCCAATCTTCCATCGTTGTTGATCATTTCATGCCTGTTCTTATTTCAACTATTCCCATACACATTTCTGGATTGTTTTGTTTACAATTTGCACATCTTGTCATTCAATGCTGCATCTCTTCCTAACATAACATAAGAGCTCTCTTACATAGTCTTTATAACTTTATCAAGCAAAATATTTAAGGCATCATAAAATATATTGTCAATGCTCAGTTTTCTCAATTGTCTTCACAATCTCTTTGTTCTTTTAAGACATTCGTTGCAATCAGATTTATATATTATTTTCTAATCAAAGTGGTTGAAAGATATTTAAAGTGAAGAGGAAATTATCCATTTTTATACTCCCTGAGTATTCTTTGGGTTCATAAGGCAAGTGAAGAGTTCAAAAACAGAAACAAGTTCAGAATGTTTGGAGTAGAGTGGGTAGTGGGGCAAATGGCAAGGAATGAAACAGGGAATATAGGCTCCTTGGAGCAAGTGTTATGAAATTTCAAAATTTCACATTTGCTGATGCCTTCAACATTCCCATAAACAGGCTGTAAGCACTATGCCCCGGTGACCAGAGGCACCAGTGTGATAAAGCTGCTTTCTGCCACAAGTTCCCCTTCTTGCCATCCCCTTACTGTGACCTAGTGACATTCAAACACACCAGTAAAATACCCCCACACCTTTTGCTTGTATACTCCACATTGACCAGCAATAGAGGCACTTGCCAATGGGTCCACCTACTATTTAGGCTTCAATCCACTTAAGTCTATTCCCTGGAAGCTCCAATCATAGGGTCCCCTCTGTGGTGTGCTGTGCCTCCTTTTTCTAGGACTTGTGAGCACAATAAATCCTTTAATTTCATATCCTTCTCTGAGTCTGATTTCTGAAGCTATGTTGCAATGATCCTTAATCCACAAAAGGCATTTACTTTCCCATTTACAAAACAGTGCAAATATTGGTGGATTCAACCATGATCCAAGCATGTTAGAGGAGGGGCGAAAGTTTTCAGAGAATTGAATTAGAAATGAAATAATCAGTATTGCTTGTGATTAAAAGATAATGAATATTCAATTAAAATAAATTTCTTTATTAAAATATACATTCTAAAACTCTTATTGTAGTTTTTAAAATTTGGTTTTCTTAATAGTGGTTAAATATAATGTATTTTCAATATTGATTAGTTAGATTGGGGAAATAAATGTAGTAAAATAATTTTTTACAAAGTACTGCCAGCTTTTACCAAAAGGGAATTTTCAAGAAACAAGTTCATTTCCCCTTTTATTTGTCATTTTTACTAAAGCAAAGTGCCTTTTAATACCATTAAGTTTATTAACAATACTGAGACATTCTACAAATTCTTATCTATATCTAAAGGTATAATTCTACAGTTCCCTGATGACTTTTTAAATCAAAATTGGATTTTCATTTAAAAATTTTGACATCTAATAATCTAAAGTACAGTTGAATTTTATATACACATAGAACATGCAATTTTGACCAAAATTAAGGCTTTGAGAAAGAAATAATTCAACAAAGGTTTATTGAAAAACAAAAGTGAGTACCAACCTGGCAAGACACACTAAAAAAGTTGGGCATGTTCCAAAGTCTTTACAAGTTGAAAGACTTTTTTATAGGAAAGTTTAGAAGAAGGAAGACTTCTCATACCACAGTTGTCCCTTTCATTGGAAGTTACAACACAGAGGTTACAATCATTGGCTACAGGTTACAACATACAAGCTAAAATGTCTACCTTCAAGACAACCAGTAAAACTTCATGTTTCAGGAATAAATCAACATCCTTTCCAGTGTCAGTAGGTAATACATTAATCAGTATGTCAACAATTTGAGGAAATCATGGTAAGACTCTTAACTCAAGGGCAGAATGTCACTATGAATCACAACACTGCCCCCATGTGGGTTAATTTGGAAGCCTTTTTACTTTTAAAGTAAACTGCCAAATTTGACCTGTAGGTTATCATTTACTCCTTTGACTAAAAAGACTTTCCATGGAAGCTTCGATAATCTCTATTTAGATTAGAGTAATGCAGCCATTTGAAGTGCTTCTTGGTCTCAATCCCAGGCGGCGGCTCCTCCCTGGCCCCCACGGTTGTGCCTGTTTTAGGTCACCCCCCTCCATGGGGAGTCTTACCCATCATTGACTACCAACTATCAATCGAGGGCCAGTTCTTGGGAGAGTTCTTGTTCTTGTTCTCATGCCCTCCAGACTCCCACCACGGGGGCCCTCCGTGTGGGAGTTGGGAGCATTTGCTTATGTGCAACAACTCAGGCCTCTTAACAAGTCACAAGGCAGCGACCGTGTCTGAAGAAAATGCTGACTACAGCTGCCTCAGGCAGCACACGTACATTACAGACTATAGTGAATGATTAGTATAAGGCATAACACCAGAATCAGCCCCCAACACACGCCTGTAATCCCAGCTACTCAGGAGGCTGAGGCAGGAGAATCGTTTGAGCCCAGGAGTATGAGGTTGCTGTCAAGTAGGCTGATGCCACAGCACTCTAGCCCAGGTGACAGAGCAAGACTCCATCTCAAAAAAACTAAAATTATATATATATATATATATATACACACACACATATATAATTTTAGTCCTCCATCATTTCAATCTCATGTAATTCTTGTTCTATTTGATGTTGGCTTAGCAATCTTCAGGAACGCATCGATTTTTATTAGAATTCTGGAAGATTTATTTATTCCATTGATCTTAAGTTATCAGAAATATGTGCTGTAGAGTTTTTTCCATGAAAAGCAATTTTGGACTTTATTGATTGGAAATGATTTAAGAGAACTCAAAACAATATCTGTGAATGACAAAAACATAGAATAGCTGCAATTAAAATCTGATGAAAGTTCCCAATTGGCAAGGATATTTTGTTATTTCCATTACATGAAGCATTTTTAGATAACAACCAGAAATATGACTGACAGCATCACATCAAAACCATCAGACTTTTATAAATTTTATATAATCTTTAGGACATGCACTTTGATGACATTCATACAAACATAACTTTAGAAAATATTTAACATAATCAAAATTATAACTAATCATATTACATTTTTATGAAATTATATAATTTTTCATGATGCTTACATCAAAAACATAATCATAAATGTAAGTTAGTGGATAAAATCCAACTTCAGTTTGAAAATCTCATGGGACTATACATCAGCTGATGTAAAATTTTACAAATTTGATTAGAAGCTGTATATTTTGTCCAACTATGGTTGTCCTAAAAAATTTAGCTACAATGCCCATTTGAAAACAAAGCTTCATTTTGAGAAATAGATTTGGAAACAAATAATCATGTTCAATGTGTTTGTGTGTTATAGGAGCTGGCTGTTTTCCTGAGATAATCTCAACTCCCCATGCAAACCCTGTTCCTGCACTAACAGTAGAAATGATCATCACTTTCCCTCAAAGAGATGAGATCTTGATGTGTTAAACCTTTATCTTGGCATTCTGTTGTTCCCTCTGCACAAGCGTCCAACTCTAAGCACTACAGACGCTGTCCTATTCCAAAATGACACAGGCTATGTAGCACTTCTTTTCTAATAGTTTTCAGATTCTTAAAAGGAATTGATGTAAGAATATGAAGTAAGAAATAGTGTATTAATGCATGTGTACACACACACACAATTCTTCACTGGGTTATACATAATCCCTGACTACCAATAGCTATTTTATTAATATGTGGGAACCATAAGCAGAACTAAACTATTGTCCTGCCTGAATGCCATCTGTACAAACATCTACCATCTTTCTCGTCCTGGACTCCATGTGGAGTCGTTTTCTCTTATTCCTTACTCAGCATACTGAAACTCACAAAGCTGACTCTAACGTTCCACCCTACACACAGCTGAAGATAAAGAAGATCATGTTTAGCAGGTTCCCGCTAAAAGCGGACACATTTTACATTTAAATGACTCTATGAAAAGATATGCCCGCTTGGATTTATAGTCCTTGGGAGCACCTAAAATAATATTAAACATTTTTAGCCTCTGGGAGATGCATTTCAAAGAGCTTGAAATAATATATCTCTAACCAATTATTTGCTCATAACAGTTCCCCCAAATCTCAGTAGAGTGCCTTAAAAAAAAAGCGAAGCTCCTCCACAGCCCTCAGAGGTGGTGACTCCATTTCCCAGGCTTCCCGCCAAGCTCACTCCCATGCCATGTGACCATTCCTCCTGATGGTCCAGGCGAAGAGCGACTTCTGCAGGGAGCTAGGGAGATGTGAGAACTACATTACCCAGATGTCTGTGCGCCAGCCGCCCCCAACTCTGTTGGGGTGGGACTTCCGGCGTCCTCCTCGTGGAGGACGTTGTCGCTGGTCTTGGCTAGTTGACGCTGGCCCTGGAACTAGATTGAGGTGTCGGGAGCGAGGAGGCACGAGTAGAGAAGAGTCGTCACCGCGGCACATCAGGGGATCTGAAGGTCCGCGACAGTGGTGACGGCTTTGCCTGGGTCCCCACCGGATCGATCGTTCGGCGATCCAGGCCTTGCTCAGCCCACGAAGTCCGATGGCGGCCGCCGCGCGGAGGGACCCGGCTCAGGTGAGTGCTGCGTCCTTCGGGCCTCGCCGGTCCTCACCTTCACCCGACTCCTGAAGCCTGGAGTGAGGGCGCCTGCCGACGTCGCTAGCCCAGGCCCTGGTGTCCGGGACAGGAAGCGCTCGTGAGTGGGGCCCCTGTTTCTAACACCCACTGTGACGGGCTGTGGGAGAATGTGACAGGCCTGGGGACCGGCTCGTGTAAAGGCTTGGTGGTGCGACTGAGCCGGGAGGGTTTGGGAAACCCAGGATGGCTGTGTGTGTGGAGGGGACAAAAAATGTGAGGCAGCGTCAAGCCTGGATTGGCCCACTGCTATTTTTTTAGAAGACTAGGAGCCATAGCGTTGTGAACAGAAGAGGGACACGGCTTCAATTACACTTTTAAAACTTTTACAACAGCTATTCAGAGGAACACAGTGGAAGGGGATAAAATAAAAAACGATAATAGATGGCACACAAGGATTTAGTCCTTTTACAAGGTCACGTAGCTGGTAAAAGCACCAAGGAGTGAGACCCAGATACAAGGTAGTCATCTCAGGTCACCTGTCTTTAGTGTTGGACTGGGCAACAGGAAAGCCCAGAGCCCATGGAGCCCCACCCTTGTCACCTGCCTCTCAGAACAATTTTCTCTGATTGCCAGTAATACAGAAGTGCTTACAGAGCCCTACTAAGGTGAATAGAGGATGTCCATAACCTTACTCGTCCCAGCAGTGTGATCTCTGGAACTGGGGTGTCTTGGGACTCTTAACCTGCCACACTTCCTGGCATTGGGCCTGAGGACCCTGAAGGGATTAAGCACATGATTCTTAATCTAGGGTGGAGTTTTTTTTTTTTTTTTTTTTTTGAGACAGAGTCTCACTTTGTTGCCCAGGCTAGAGTGAGTGCCGTGGCGTCAGCCTGGCTCACAGCAACCTCAAACTCCTGGGCTCAAGTGATCCTACTGCCTCAGCCTCCCAAGTAGCTGGGACTACAGGCATGTGCCACCATGCCCGGCTAATTTTTTCTATATATATTAGTTGGCCAATTAATTTCTTTCTATTTATAGTAGAGATGGGGTCTCGCTCTTGCTCAGGCTGGTCTCGAACTCCTGAGCTCAAACGATCCGCCCGCCTCGGCCTCCCAGAGAGCTAGGATTACAG
>VSMD01135029.1:0-114531 GCA_008750895.1 Mirza zaza | reverse complement strand
TTGAGACAGAGTCTCACTTTATTGCCCAGGCCAGAGTGAGTGCCATGGCATCAGCCTAGCTCACAGCAACCTCAAACTCCTGGGCTCAAGCAATCCTGCTGCCTCAGCCTCCCAAGTAACTGGGACTACAGGCATGTGCCACCATGCCTGGCTAATTTTTTCTATATATATTAGTTGGCCAATTAATTTCTTTCTATTTATAGTAGAGATGGGGTCTCACTCTTGCTCAGGCTGGTCTCGAATTCCTGAGCTCAAACGATCCGCCCACCTCGGCCTCCCAGAGAGCTAGGATTACAGGCGTGAGCCACCGCGCCCGGCCTTTACTTTGACTTTGAGTTAAGTAAAGATTTCTTAAATATGACACCCAAAGCATGATTCACAAAAGAAAAAATTGACAAATTTATAAAAAATTGACAAATTTATATTTAATCAAAATTAAATAATTTTGTTCTTCAAATTCATCAGTAAGCAAATGAAAAGAAAAGCCACAGATTGGGAGAAAATTTTTATAAATTATGCATGTGTATGTGTGTGTGTATATATATATATTTATATACATACATATGCATACATATGGTTTGTATTAGAATATATAAAAAACTCTCACAGTAATAAAACACAAATGACCCAGTAAAAAATTAATGGACAGAAGATTTGAATAAGCAATTTACCATAGAATATATATGAATGATTAATAAGCATATAAAAATATACCAATATCAATAATTATTAGGAAAATACATATAAAATGATAATGTGATACCACTATACAATAATTAGAATACCTATAATAAAAAAGATTGATAAGATCAAGTGTTGGTAAGGATGTGGAGAAACTAGAATTCACATACATACATTTCTGGTAGGAATATAAAATGAAACAACCACTTTAGAAGACAGTGTTTTTAAAAAGTTAAACATATATTTATCATAAGAGCCAGTAATTCCACTCTTAGGTATCTACCTGAGAGATATAAAAATACACATCCGTACAAAAACTTGTATACCAATATTCACAGTATTATTATTCATAATAGGGAAAAACTGAAAATAGCCCTAAACTGCAAACAATCCAAATAAATAAACAAAATATGGTACTTTTATGTAATGAACACAACTCAGCAACAACGGATACAATCAATAACTTGATCGAACCCCCAAAAAAACCTTTGTTAAGTAAAAGAAGCTAGATGCAATATACAGTCTTACATATTGTTATTCTATTTATATAAAATTTCTAGATATGACAAAAATACAGAGACAAATTATATTAGCAGTTGCCTATATCTGGGGTAGGAGTGGGGGAGTGGGGATCTGATTGCAAAAAGGTACAAGGGAACTTTTTGGGGTAATAGAAATGCTCTAAAACTGAGTTGTGAAAACAGTTGCACAAGTATATAAATATAAACTTAGAAATCACCAAACTTCAAAAAAAATCACTCATTTTGTTCACATTTAACACGATCTCTTTTAGGAGGCATATAGGTCAGGAAGAATATGTTTTAGGATGTATAGGTTGGAGCAACCTGAGGTGAAAAAAAGTTGAGTGTCTACAACTGAGTTAGTACATAAATGCCATCCTGTGTTCATTGCAGCATTGTTTTTGTTTTTTTTTTTGAGACAGAGTCTCACTTTATTGCCCAGGCTAGAGTGAGTGCCATGGCATCAGCCTAGCTCACAGCAACCTCAAACTCCTGGGCTCAAGCAATCCTGCTGCCTCAGCCTCCCAAGTAGCTGGGACTACAGGCATGCGCCACCATGCCCGGCTCATTTTTTTTTCTATATATATTAGTTGGCCAATTAATTTCTTTCTATTTATAGTAGAGATGGGGTCTCGCTCTTGCTCAGGCTGGTCTCGAACTCCTGAGCTCAAACGATCCGCCCACCTCGGCCTCCCAGAGAGCTAGGATTACAGGCGTGAGCCACCGCGCCCAGCCATCATTGCAGCATTGTTTGCCATAGAAAAACTAGAAATAATCTAATGTTCATCAGCAGGGCAATGGTTAAACAAGATGAAACTCATCCATTTTATGAAAGATTATGCAGATGCAGCTCTAAAAGTGTATGAAAATATCTCCAAATGAAAAAAAAGCGAAGTCATAGGACAATAATGAACAGTATAATTTAAATCTCACATATACACTAAACTACAAAAGGCTTACCTCTAGGGAAGATTGAGACAATGAGAGTAAAAGGGGACATTTATATTTTAATATGTTCTTCTTTACGGTTTAATTTTTTTTTCACAAGTATGTACTACTTTTGCAGGTTAAACACAATGTTTAAGCACTCTTCCTAGCACTTGACTAAATATCACTTTTCAGCAATCCCTGCTGCTGGGGAAGTTGTTTTCTTAAAAGAAGACTACCGAAAATTACTTTGAAGCATGCTAAAAGAATATATACAATAGAATTCTCTATCAGCTAGAAGTTTGATGTCCTTGTAGCTTAGTAGTAATGATAATAATGACAACAACATCTTTTGTGTGCATAGTTTTCTACTATGACAAGTCTATGAGGTAATGTCGCCACCCCTGTTTTGGAGGGGACTCTAAAGCTAGAGAGGTCAAGTCACCTGCCCAAGGCCACCCAGGTAGGCAGGGTGAGAGTGAGCCCTATAATTTTAAATCTGGTATTTTTACTCAGCTGCCCGCCTCATCAAGGATGATGATAAACATAATGGTCTCCCTGAGGCACTACAGGATCCTGAAGGTCTTATGAATCATCAAAGAAAGATTTAATTATATTTAGTGCAGTTTGGATTTTACCCATACCTTATTGTGTTGTAATCCCTGGAAAAGTGTTCAGCCGCGTATGGCATACACCGTCACCCTTGTTAAGAATATTTGATTAACCAGAACACCTCTGGCCAAGCGAAAACATGAAGAACTTACTCTAAGTTGATCCCTTTCATGATTTAAGAGTCTTTACTTCCCTCTGAAAGAGAAGATACCTTGTGTGTCCTGCCTCTCCTCTACCCTCAAGCCTCAGATTCTTTTTTCCCCAAAGACCAGGTAGGGCCCAGCCTTCTCACAGCCTGAGGGCAGAAGGGTCAGGAGGAGGTTGCCTGAGCCACATTTTGCAGAGGCCTGAGGGTGCTATGGGCTCCTGGCTCTCCTCCTCCTGGTGAAGTGCCAGTGACAATCTCCTGGTCACATACCCTCATTCTGGCAGGTATATTCCCACAGCTTGTGAATGGGAGCACTCACAATGCAAGGAACGTGAGTAAACCAATCCAAGTCTGAGCTCAGGCTGAAGGCCTGCCGCCACATTGCTTTGAGGAAGACCAAGTGGGGGCCTTCAACCTTGGGAGTAGGCTTCCTCATGACACCACCAGACTATCCCAGCAAGAGGAATGCAATTTTGGGGGTGAATCTGCCCAGTGACACAAGTAAAAGCAGATCTGAGTTTTAAATGTGGAGACAAGAGATACAGCTCTAAGACTGGGAATCAGGCAGTCCTTGGTGGGAATAAAGAGGTTTGTCTGGAACTCTTTGCCCCTCAGAACTTTTAGAAGATGGGCTGAGTAAAACATGGTTTTGTCTGCAATCGCATGGGGTCTAGAACCACAGGCTTCAGGTACTATAAAATGCCATTGGTCTAGGGGATTGGCTTTTGTTAAAGTGAAACAGGCAGTTTAACATGCAGTAATGAGTTTCACTCACATAAAGAGGAATATGTATAGATAACAGATCTCAAGTCAGTAAACTGAAGTATTCACAGCTGCATTGTGAGATTATAGTTGATAGTCTTCTTTGTTTTCCTGCACTTCCCAATCCACAAAGAGCATATGTTATCTTTACCAATAGAGTTGTTTTTTTAAAAGTCTTTGTGGCATAGTGAGAGCCCATTTTGGAACCAGACAGACATGGGCTCAAAAGTTAGCATGAATTCTTATTAGTTAGTGATTTTGAATAAGTTACTTAATCTGTACAATTCACCTTCCTTGTCTATAAAATCAAGGTAAAAATAATATTTACCTTGATAGTGTGATTTTAAAATAACCCGTATAAAGTACATAGTACTACTCCTGGCACATGGTACATGCTTACTAAAAGACAGATATTGTTAATATCAAGCTCTTATCCTGATTCTGCCATGAAAATGAGGAAACAAAATGATTCCTCAAGACCCTTCTAGTTCTAAAACTTGATCATTCTATTATTGATATTATCAAGCCAGTAACATAACTTGGTTTACCATGGCAAGCCCATGGGATTCCATAGGCTAAGAATTCATTCAGGGACTTATCCTGGTGCCAATTCCCAGGTCTCCAAGCCACCACTGTTTTTGCTTCCCAAGAAGCACTAAAACAGATCCCGGATTGCCCTGTTAGTAAATGATCCAGGTGTTAGGCCAGTTATCCAACGCAGAAGTCATTAACCACAACCGAGGTTATGAAATTGAAACACAATTTCTCCCCCCATATTATTTCTTCTTAAAGACTTTTAAAAAAAAAAAAAAAACAACTCTATTTGTAAAGATAACATATGCTCTTTGTGGATTGGGAAGTGCAGGAAGACAAAGAAGACTATCAGCTATAATCTCACAATGCAGCTGTGAATACTTCAGTTTACTGACTTGAGATCTGTTATCTATATGTATTCCTCTTTATGTGAGTGAAACTCATTACTGCATGTTAAACTGCCTGTTTCACTTTAACAAAAGCCAATCCCCTAGACCAATGGCATTTTATAGAACCTGAAGCCTGTGGTTCTAGACCCCATGCAATTGCAGACAAAACCATGTTTTACTCAGCCCATCTTCTAAAAGTCATGAGGGGCAAAGAGTTCCAGACAAACCAGTAGTTACCCCTGTTAAACTCCTTTAACCTCATGATCTTCATAGAGTTCAAGGTTACTGAGGCACAGTTTTCCCACTGGCTCTCGATGACATCCCAGGAGGAAGAGGGAATAGGGGAGAGAAGGGCTTAATTCTTCTCTGACCCTTGGTTCTGTATCTGACCATCGGGCAATGGATGTAATATTACAAGCTTGAAAATGTGAAGTGAAATGTAAAGTGGGAGATTACGTCCATGGAGCAGCCAGAGTGAAAAAACCAAAGATCCTCTCAATAGCTGCAGTTTAGCTATTCAGGTGGTCCACCTGAAATGGGGCAGGGCCAGGAGGTGACAGGCCATACTTACCTCTGATAGCGTGGACCTCAGAGGGAGGCACCATCTCAGGCTGAGTGAATCAGAGATCTTCCAGGAAAATGCAGCCATGAGGTTCCTGTGGATTGTATTTTAAAAAAATATAAAGAGTAAGAAATTAATTAAAATAACTTGAAGTTTAAAATTGGCAGTATCTGTAATAAACCAGTTGTCTAGAAACCCCAGAAGCTCTGTGGGGGCTGATCTATAGTGAGAGTGGTAAAGTTGGGACAGTGGTAGTGATATTTTTGTTGAAAAAACAATAATACCCAATACCATAGAATCACTTAACCTTTCAAATATAATGTCCTGGACCAAGCATGAAACCAAGACCAAAAACTGTTCACTTAACAATATCTCTGATTGGCTGCTAAAACACCTGATTCAGAAGCATAGTCAAGAAGAGGGTGCTGTTGGAGGTCAGAGGTTTACAACATTGGGCAGACTTTTGTTCACCTGCTACTTCAAGAGCACTGAAATGTTGGTGAAGAATCAGCGAGTTTATGTTGCACTGAGAGCCAACAAGGATAATTCAGAGGGAAAATAGACTTCCAGACTTCTAGTGCAGGGCAATGTGGCCATGACTGCAGTCTGCTTGGAACAGAGTATCTTTCTCAAGCCATATTCTTGCTTCTCACCTGTCACTTGGTGCTCACTATACTTGGCCAACAGGTAAAGACAGCACTAGGAGAAAATTATTTTCATTGCATCATAAACTCTTCCCTCCTGGGTTAAGCAGAATAATAGAATTAGCCTATCTAGAATATTAATTCTTCAATGTATGTTATATTGGTTCTCATTTTCTAGAAGGACCAGTGTAGAGATGAGTACCTGTCTGAAATTTTCTTAACCTTGTCATAATTTTGCATCTTCCATTTTACAGCAACCCCGTCTACTAAAATAGAACCAAGATAAAGGTACTCACCTCAGGTAGTAAACTGTACATACATGTGAGCTATACAAATAGCCCCATTGACAAAATTAATTTACTAGCTGGTATCTTGCTACCTTAGAAAGTTCATTCCCTCCAAGGATATAAGTTCACACTAGATACAACTCTTATTCCAGATCCAAAGACTTGCCTTTCAACTTCAATCTTTAATTCGTTGCTGATGGCCTTTTGATTTTCTGTCTTCTGCGAGGCCCAGTAGTGATCCTCCTCAGGGGCGACCATCTTGGAGGAACATTGTAATGATGTAAGTGTGATGGGATGGGGGTTTCTGTATTAGTCTCTCCAGGTAGTCAAGGCCCCTCATAACGACATAATCCAAAGTACCTGCCCAAGAAATGAAAAAATTACTGGGAAGTTAGGGTAGATAGCTTTTCAGTGGAGGGGGTGGCACTCCAAAGTCATGTTGTATAAGGCAACTCTTGGCCGAATGCATTTTTAAGAAAAAGGTTTGCCCCTTTTCAAAAATTTGGGCTAATACAAGAGAGCTTTGTTGAAAAAGTGCATTGGGGGATTCCTATAAGCATTTGTGCTGCTTGTTAATGTCTGCCTTTGGAAAACAGTGTCAATTTTAACAAGTTGTGGGCATTTCTGGTCATCTGCCCCTCACAGATTGCCTTGAACAACTTCGTTCCCCCCCCTCCCCCCCAGTGATGAGCTGAAACTTCTAACATTAATCAGTCTCCCATATGTTATTGCTGAATAATTCCTTCTTGGTGGCTTCATAGTAATAGTATTTTCAAAAAGAATCTATTGTTCTGTTTGGCTCTTTTGAGATTCCTAGTATCTCATTACATCAGGGGAGTCTTTGTTTCCTCAAGGTAAAAAAAACAAAAAACAGAAACCCACATATTACTGGCCTTTTTATTTAGCTGTCACAATACCAGCAGTGGGAGAGTCACTGTGCAGAGGAAACAATGGTCACATGGATCACTTCACATTAAAATATGGTACCTAATTATTGTTTTTAGGGGCAGTTAATGAGTGCTACTTGTAGGTGATTAAACACATTTGAGTTGGAAGACCAGTGGCGTGAGAAGCCAGCCACTCTGCTCACAACAGTGTGTGGAGAGAGTTTGCGTGCTGCATCTGCCTCAAGAGTCCCAGCCCACCCCACCCACAGCGCCTTCTCCTGGGGTTTGACAACAGCTGGAGATGCCTAAGAAGCCACCCAGCCAGTAGAGCCCATTCACAAAGTTCGCCCTGGGCTTGCTGTGTGTCATCATGGATACAGTTTAGCAGCCACTGGGAACAAAAAGAACTCCAGTATGTTTACAGCTGATGATGCTAAATAAAAAGGCCCTGAAAATATCAAAGTTTATAAGCCCCTATCCGAGATCATGTATCATACCAGATACTGAGGACAAAGCTGATAACCTTCCTCAGCCCTCAGGAAACTCCACCTTGCAGCAAAGATACACCCTTATACACTTAACCAAAAAGCAACATGGAGTGTTAAAACATAGGTATGAACAAAATATTATGGGAGACAAAGATGGGAATGACTAGTTCTGCCCAGTTTGGGAGACATGCAAGGGAAAAGGCTCCATAGAGGAAGGGGCATTTGAGCTGGGGCCTTAAAGGAGGAGGAGTTTGGCAGACACAGAGGAGACTGGAGTCTCAGGCAGAGGAAGTGTGAACAATGCCCCTCCTACCCATGTGCGCCTTGCCCTTCAACCTGTCCACTCACTGGGCTACACATCTTTATTGGCTCCTTGACTTTGGGCAGCTTACTTAATATCTTTAAGTCCCATTTCTTCATCAGTAAAGGGGAAATAATATTATCCTATCAGACTTTATTAAGGATTAAATAAAATGTTTCCTGTAGAGCACTTAGTCGAGTACTAGTCCATAGTAAAGTGATCAGTAGCGTTAATTTATTGCCATTATTATGGCTGTTATTATTAATCTTTCACTTTTTGTTTTTCCCCTCCCATATCTTTATTCATACTTTTTCCTTTTCTGAGTTGCCTTTCATCTTCCTCCCCTTCTTCCTCCTCATAACCTAAACCTAAACTATTCAAATTATAGCTTCTTTCTGAAAGCCCTACAGGGCAATCCTAGCCTACAGCAAACATTCTCTCCTCTGAACCCTTTCTGTACTTAGAGAAATTCAATTTTACACTGATAATTGCAAGATACCCTACTGGGTAAATATTCCGGCCCTGGTGTCCAACTACTTGAATTTAAGTCCTGGCTCTGCTTCTCACTAGTTAACAGGCAAGTTTCTCTACCCAGAGTTGGTGTCTCATCACATCAGGCTGTCCTAGAGAGGCCAGCAGAGTCAGGACTGCCTCCCCCACTGCAAGGATCACTGTGCACTGCAGCTGGGCTGTCAGAGTCCAGCTCTCTAAGCCTGAGGTGGTTACCAGACGTTCTAGAGGTCGGGCTGCCAAGGTTTATCAGGGATAGATAGATACTCACTGTCTGGAAATCTCCAGGCAAAAACAGTCATCAGTCCTTTTAAATCACATAATCAAAACCCAATCACAAACTTTCAGTGCCAACGTAGCGCAAGGTCCTAAATTGAAAACTTTTGTATTATGAAATAGCCTCAGCCAGCATTATAGCAAAGGCCTGCAGCCTTTAACTTACTTTGGAGGGCAGTCTTGTGACCAAAGAAAGCAAAATTAGTTAAAAAGTAATTTTGGGGCCAGGCGTGTTGGCTCACGCCTGTAATTCTAGCACTCTGGGAGGCCGAGGCAGGAGGATTGCTTGAGCTCAGGAGTTTGACACCAGCCTGGGCAAGAGCGAGACCCTGTCTCTACTAAAAATACAAAAATTAGCCAGGCATGGTGGCACGTGCCTGTAGTCCCAGCTACCTGGGCACCAAGGCAGTAGGATCGCTTGAACCCAGGAGTTTGAGGTTGCTGTGAGCTAAGCTGATGCTATGGCACTCAAGCCCAGGCAAGAGAGTGAGACTGTCTCAAAAAAAAAAAAAAAATGATTTTTGTCTGAAAAGGCATAGACCCCAAATGGGAATCTGCCATATTCATGTCTTGCCTAAAGCCCCATGCATATAGTAGGTATGTGATATATTCTAATAATTAACTTAACAATCAAAAGATGAGTTTTATTGGAAAAGGTTAACAAAGTTGACATCATCAACCCAATAATTCTACCTGTTAGAAATTTCTGCCAAAAATATATTTATACCTGTGTGAGGAAAAATAGTTCAAAATTTAACTGTAATACAAAAAAAAAAAAAGAAAGAAATGTATATGACCTCAATGTCTATCAATAGAGGAATAAGTAAATGAATTATGCTAACTCCACCTAAGGAATACTATGCAGCCATTGAAAATGGAGAGACTCAAATATGTACTGACTTGGAAAAATCTTCAACACATATTTCAAAATAAAAAAAAGAAAACTGCAAAAAAATAGGTATATTATATTTATATTTACATTTATATTTATATTTAAAGCCTCCAAATAATGTATATTTGTATGTAAATGTGGCAAAAGGGAATTCAAAAGATATACAGTAAACTTCTGACAGTAGCCACTTACCTCTAAAAGATGGGAGAGAGCATACATACTTTGTCAGTGTACATGGCGGGGGGAGAGGATGGTGATGGAAGTATAATAATAATTCTAAATATCAAGGTTATTAAGCATGAAATGTCTGATTTCTTTAAGTACTAAGTATGACACAGCTGATATCTCTGACACTTCAATCTGACACTTCATGTTTCATTTTTATTGTGAAGGTACATCCTCGTTCTTTCAAATGCATGGTTTGGCTTGTGATTATCTTTCAATTATTTTAGAGCAATTTTTGCAAAACCATGGATTAGTCAAAAATTTGTGTTATTTTCGAATATGAGCTCAATCATGGAACCAAGGCTGCACAAACAGCTAGAAATGTCAATGAAGTGTTTGAGAAGGCTGTGGCTAATGAATGCACAGTATGTTGATAGTTTGAGAAGTTCCGTTATGTTTATTTTTTTATTTTTATTTTTTTTGAGACAGAGTCTTGCTTTGTTGCACAGGCTAGAGTGAGCGCCGTGGTGTCAGCCTCGCTCACAGCAACCTCAAACTCCTGGGCTCAGCCAGGCCCGGTGGCTCACGCCTGTAATCCTAGCACTATGGGAGGCCGAGGCGGGCAGATCACTCAAGATCAGGAGTTCAAAACCAGCCTGAGCAAGAGCGAGACCCTGTCTCTACTATAAATAGAAAATTAATTGCCCAACTAATATATAGAGAAAAAATTAGCCGGGCATGGTGGCGCATGCTTGTAGTCCCAGCTACTTGGGAGGCTGGGGCAGTAGGATCGCTTGAGCCCAGAAGTTTGAGGTTGCTGTGAGCTAGGCTGATGCCACGGCACTCACTCTAGCCTGGGCAACAAAGCGAGACTCTGTCTCAAAAAAAAAAAAAAACTCTTTATGGGTGCCACATGAATTAAATGAGTGTCAGAAGAGAAATTATCTCTAAGCTTGCCTTTCTTTGCTATCACTACATAAAGGCAAACCATTTCTTCATCATATTGTTACATGTGATGAAAAATGGATTCTTTTTGACAATCGCAAGCATTGGGCACAATGGTTGGATAAAGATGAAGTGCTGAAATACAGTCCCAAACCAAATATTCATCAAAAAAAGCTAATGGTGTCTGTTTGGTGGTCAAGTGCTGGTATTATCCACTACAACTTCATGAAACCTGGTCAATCCATTACAGTGGCTGTCTACTGCAACCATTTGGATGAAATGATGAGGATGCTTGCCATTAAGCAGTGAAGATTGGTTAATAGAGACAGGCCAATCCTCTTGCAAAACAACGCTGCTCACACTATAGCAGCTGGACCTGGAAACTCTCTGTCATCCACTGTATTCATCAGACCTTGCACCAACTGACTACCACTTCTTCCAGGCTTTGGACCACTTCTTGCAAGGAAAAATATTCAGTTTTCAGCAAGCTGTGGAAAACAACTTTTGCAATTTCATCACCACTTGCTCTCCAGGCTTCTTCACTGCAGGCATAAACAACCTATTGTGAAGGTGGCAAAACTGTGTCAATAGTTTAGGAGCATAGTTTGATTAGTTGTACTGCTTCTTGTTTGAGATATGATGAGCTAAACTTGTGATTTGAAATCAGACATTTCGTATTTAATGACCCAATAATAAATATACAAAAATTGTATATTTGTATATTACCTATATAATAAAAAAGACAAAAAGAAATTTTCAAAGGGGAAATAATTTAAAACTTGTTAGAAGCAATTGTTTTAGAAATGATAAAGGCAAAAAACATATTTGCCAAACAATGACCGTCAGATTAAAGAAATTGATTATTTCAAATCTTTTATTTGCCTGTGTGCGTGTGTGTAGTTTAAAGCCTGTTTCCCCCAGGTCCTTATGTTTACATTGCCACTTCACTCTTCCTTATCTAAGAATAAATTCCTTTGCTAATGTGTTTTTAAAAATCAGAACGGCTTCCTCACTTAAAAGTCACCAATCAACTGGATCTATTTTGTTAACAAGTGTACCGAGCAAAATGTGAATTGGGTGGAATGGCAGGGCCAGGAAATGAAAAATTAGCATCATGTGGTAATTCAGAACCTGACAATAATCACTTAACAACAGATTTGCCTTTATCTTTCCCAAGGAGAGCCTTTTCGGTTAGAAGTTGCCTAATTGTTTCAGGGCATCCAGGTGAAGCCAGGCTGCCTTCACCTGCTCCCCTTCTCATTGTTCCCTTGAACGCTTCCTTGCTCACACCTCCATGGTTCTACTCCCAGCAGCTTAGAGAGCTAGCCCTGGGGCTGTTTTTTGTAGTCTGCATGCAGCATCATGCTTTGAGACCCTGAAGAGGCTTTGTGGTATCATAACTTTCAGACAGACAAGCAACTAAAGTAAACAGCAGGGGAGAAGAAAGTCGGGGCCACACACCTACAAGATACTTACATTTCGACCATTAGCACATGTCAAAATGGTTTAAGATTGATTAAAACAAATAGTCTCATACCTTCAGAAGCCACACTCCCCATCCCTAAATGAGTTTCCTTTTCTTTTTTCACTTCCTCAAAAACACCAATCATCAGATAGAAACAGTCTCAGAAATCTCAGAAATACAGGGGAAATGGTAACGTTTCCAGACTAGGAATGCTGCAGGACATCAAAGAGAAAATATGCAGCGATAAAACATTCAGCTGGTTAACAGAATACCTAGTGATAAAGATTGGAGAAAGTGTTTCAGATAGCAACTATCAAAAAGGTATTTGAGTAGTTTTGTATGGAGACTAGTTTTAGAAAGTATTTTTACCTCTCGGATGAGTTCTAAATATCAAAATATGATTTTGAGTCCAAAATTCAGGAAGGAGTGAGTTATATATGTGATGGAGGCATATAGTCACGTCTCTAGTGGAAGAGAAGGCTGGAAATTATCTAGATATATCAGGTTTTAAAATCCAAGTAAGGCAGTCTTACTGATTAACAGACTTCTAATCATTTTAGAACTGCCTTTAAATCAGTGTCTTGGATTATATTTTTCAGTGAGAATTTATTTGCTCAATGGTGTGCTGTCTCAAACAAACAAGAACACAGAATAGACTGTATTTTACTTCCCATCTCTTTGGGATTTTTTCAGGGCAAAGAGAAATCAGATTAGGGAACAGTTTGGTATGTAGCTTCTTCTGCCCTCTCTCTTCGCCCCCTTGAGCTAACTTTCTCTACATTCGCTTGTTCTTTGAGAAATGAGAAGAGAACATGAGGTCTTTTCCTATAACAATGCTTGCACTAAACATCACTTGTAAATGTAAGGTCTGGAATGAAACTATGAACATGAATATGAGCACACTGCACTATCAGATTTCCATTTTGGTCTGTTTCTAGCTTGATTTGATTAAAGTCCACTCAGACTATACCACTAGCGCCTTGCTTTCTCATTCTTCCCACCACATTTTAATCCTTAATTTCCTCTACTGCTGGAATGTTTCATGCTGAATGATTGGATTAAACGAGCAGCATTTCAGGATGTACCTAAGTCAGCTTGGTGATCTAAGACTCCTTTAAATTGATAAATGGGGGAGGAGGGGCATGGGCAATATACGTAACCTTAACACTTGTACCCCCATAATACGCTAAAATAAATAAATAAATAAATTGATAAATAGCCTTTCTGCATTTATTCATATTAAATGTTGCCTCCTCTTTCTTTAGTTAATATAAGCTATTTTCAAAGAAAACAAATTTTTACAGCAGAGAGTTTCTTTTTCAAGGAGGGGGATGCTGAGAGAACAACTCTTACCCTCACCTTTTTTTTTTCCACCTCAAAACAAACATTGCATTTATTCTTTGTCTCCAGCTTTCATGGACTTTTTATCTTTTCTGTCTTTTAGATCTGTGTAGGTTCACAACACCTGTCTCTCCAGCAAGCACATATCCCATTTCTTCAGCTCACCAGAAGTAGACATATATATTATTGCCCTGAGGGTTAGAGAAAGCTATCAGAACTTGGCAACATATAAAGTAAATACCCACTAATTGCAATACATTCATTTAAATCAGGTCTTTATCCTCCTTAGGCATTGTAGTAGGTGGCTTCCTTTGAAGTCTGGTTGAATTTGTCCAAAATTACCTTGCCTGAGGCAGACGGTTGTTTGGAACATTTGTTCTGAACCAATCCCCAAAGCAGTAAATCTTAGCGTTGGTAACGGCTCACATGCCACAAAGAGGAAATGTCCTGGGTAGGGCATGGATCCAGGCTTAGATCCCCATTGTATGCAAAGAACAGAAAGAGAAAGGAAAGATAACTGCACAACTCTCAGGGATATAATGCCATCATACAACTCTGATGATGTTATAACCACAAACCCTGTACTTTACTGAAATACATAACCAACACACTGTCAGTGAATTAGTGATTTTTTTCTTTTTTCTGCAATATCTGTCCATTCACGCATGTATGTATTTCTCATTTAAAAGTGATTTTTTTAGATAGTGTTGTCAATTGTTTGCTTGTCTGCTTACTTTAAACACAAGTAGCTTATATCCTTCATCATTTTTAACTTATCCTGAGAATTATATCTTACCAATATGAGGATCATGCTCTATTGCAGGGGTCCTCAAACTTTTTTAACAGGGGGCCAGTTCACTGACCCTCAGACTGTTGGAGGGCCGGACTATAGTTTAAAAAAAAAAAAACTATGAACAAATTCCTATGCACTCTGCACATATCTTATTTTGAAGTAAAAAACAAACAGGCAAAAACACCCACATATGGCCCTCAGGCCATAGTTTGAGGACACCTGCTCTGTTGGTACCAAGATATCACACCTATTATGGACTCTCATCATCCTCACAAATTCACTGATAATCTGATGTAAACAATCACACTCTGAGATCTTCAGACACATTGAAGGCTTGCGTTTCACACTTGTACCACATACATAAAATGGCTTTCAAGTATTTTTAGTCTGTTGCCAGGTTTTGCTTATATTATATTAGAAACTGCTCTGCAATAGGCAAATGAGCTATCTAAATTTAGAGCAATGATTCCCTAGTTGATTGTCATGGAGGAAGTCTTAAGTCATGGCCTAGTTGAATAAGGATAGAATTCAAGTCAGGTTGTAAAACATTTATACATTATGTGATTTAAAAACCATGTGAAAGAACATCATGGGATACATTGGGTAATGACAGGTCATTATCATGATGCTCCAATGATATCTCCATTTTTGGGTGATGGTAGATGAAGCAGTACGAATAAGAGTTATAAACTTCTGGCTGGGTGCCGTGGCTCACGCCTGTAATCCTAACATTCTGGGAGGCCAAGGCCAGAGGATCACTTGAGCTCAGGAGTTTGAGATCAGACTGAGCAAGAGCAAGACTCTGTCTCTACAAAAAATAGAAAAATTAGCTGGGTGTTATGGCATGCGCCTGTAGTCCCAGTTACTCAGGAGGCTGAGGCAAGAGGATCACTTGAGCCCAGGAATTTGAGGTTGCAGTGAGCTATGATGACACCCTGCACTCTAGCCAGGGTGATAGAGCAAGACTCTGTCCCAAAAAAGAAAACAAACAAAAGAAAAGAGGGATGAACCTCATCACAGTATCAAGCTAAAGGAGTTAGCTGTGATTCATCAAAATGTAAGAGTAAAGCAAGAAAGAAGGTGACAAAGGAACCAGTAAACAGGTGACATTATTCAGTAAAAGGGAGGAAGTTCCCAGGATGACAGTGAAGGGAGAGTGTGAAAGGCAGATGGCCCTGTGCTGTAGGCCCTGGGATTATCCGTCCAGACTATAGCAGGCAGCAGGCTCTGAGACAGTGAACCCAAGATGAACTTGATAGAACATGTGATTTGCTTAAATATATTGAGAATTCTCTCAATATTTGAGACAATCTTTTCTCAATATTTATTTAACTGGGGAATGTGTGAGGACAAATTGGTGATAAATGTCTAGAAAAATAAACCAACCCAAAAAAGAAAATAAATGGAAAGAGGGAACTGTTAACTTCAGAGAAAACAAAAAGCTATGAAAAACGCTATAGAAAGAAATGAAAGATATTTTTACCTACTACTATGGTGTAATCTCCAGAATATATTGCTAACCTCAATGTTTCCATTTGTCTAAGAGTATCTATTTGATCACAAAAATAAAACAAGAAAAGGACATTTCATAAAATAACACGATGGTAAGTATTTGTGTACTTGAATATATCTAAATATAGCAAAAGTACAGTAAAAAAATAAATAAATAAAAGATGTTACCTGTATAGGGCACTTCTTAAAAAGGGAAGTATAGCTAAGCATTTTTAAATATATACTGTTTTATAGATTTGACTTTAGAACCAAGTTAACATTCTACATAATTACTAAACAAAATTAAATTTTAAAATGCAATTTCCCAAAAACAAAAGTAAAACAAAGCAAAAAAATGAATCCCACAGTATAGCCAGCTGATGGCATAACCTCACAGAGAAAAACTATTCCAAATGGCTTTCACAACACAGTTATTTGCCTGTATGTTCTCAGTGGGATTTATTCTAAGGAGAGCTATTTTCAGTAGTTACATTATTAGCAGTAGTGTTGGTATTGTTACTATAAGACTGTTGTATAATTGTGTTGGTGTCTTTAAGAACTAGAATTTTCACAAAAAAAAGAGACAAATATGCAAGATCAATGAAGTTAAGGAAAACCTTGTAATCCTGAATCTGAATAAACAGTATCAACATATGTATGTATTATATATATATATATATATACATAGATAGATAGATCTATTCACTGAAAGGCCTAGAAAAAAATGATCAACCCAGTAGTAATAAGCACAATTAGTGCTCATACCATGGTCTCTAAATACCCCTTTCCAGTAAAATGGATGACCAAGGCTCTTTGGAGAAATGTTCAATACCAGGACTAGAGTAGAAAGCATACAAGATGGCTCTGGAACATCTTGTCATACGAGAAAACAAGGAAGCTATACTTCAGTTGTCTCAAAATGATATAGGAGCCAACCTATAGAGGCTTCCACTGGCAAAGAGAAAGAAATAATTTGAGCATCAATAAGGATAATAACTGCAATGGATGGAAACATATCAACACGGTCTTGACACAATTCCATAAATGGCATTATTATTATAATGAATATTTAGAAGCTCACCTAGTGATCCCTCTCTCCACTGAACTTCTATGACACTCACTGCCCATAACATTCATTTGATAATAAATAATATACCATATTATTTTTTTCAACAGCAATATCCCTTTAGTATGCCCTTATAAAATTGACTTATATCTTAAAAATAAAAAATATATGGTAAAAAAGATTAATAAAAACATGACAAAAGGTATAAATATAAGCAATATTTTCTTCATTCATGCATTCCTCTCCTCCCATAATTATCCCCATCTAGTTCCCAAAAAGAAAGTGCTATCATATTTCTTGTAGAACACTTTTTAAAAGTATTCTTATCTCAGTACAGTCACGCACTACATAATGATGTTTCACTCAGTGATGAACTGCACAAATAAAAGCACAGTGGCTCATGCTTGTAATACTAGCACTCTGGGAGGCCAAGGCAGGAGGACCGTTTGAGCTCAGGAGTTCAAGAACGGCCTGAACAAGAGTGAGACCCTATCTCTTCTAAAAATAGAAAGAAATTAGCTGGACAACTAAAAATATACAGAAAAAAATTAGCCGGGCATGGTAGCACATGCCTGTAGTCCCAGCTACTTGGGAGGCTGAGGCAGGAGGATCGCTTGAGCCCAGGAGTTTGAGGTTGTTGTGAGCTAGGCTGACACCATGGCACTATAGCCTAGGCAACAAAGTAAGACTCCGTCTCAAAAAAAAAAAAGTGGTCCCGTAAGATTATAATGGAGCTGAAATATTCCTATCACCCAGTGACATCATAGCTGCTCTATCATAGTACAATGCATTACCCACGTGTTTGTGGCGATGTTTGTGTAAACTAATCTACTGTGCTGCCATTCATATAAAAGTATTGCACATATAATTATGCACAGTATATAATACCTTATAATGATAATATACAATTATGTTACTGGCTTATGTATTTACCATACTATACTTTTTATTGTTGTTATACAGTGTACTCCTTCTATTTACTAAAAAAAAAAAAAAAAAAAAAAAAAAATTTAACTGTAAAACAACTTCAGGCAGGTCCTTCAGGAAGTATACCAGAAGAAGTCATTGTTTTCATAGAAGATAACAGCTCCATGCACATTACTGCCCATGAAGACTTTCCAGTTGGCCAAGATGTGGAGGTGGAAGACAGTGATATTGGTGATCCCAGACCATGTAAGCCCAGGCTAATGTGTGCGTTTGTGTCTTAGACTTTAACAAAGTTTAAAAAGTAAAAAAAAAAAACCAAAAAATTTTTAAAAATAAAAAAAAGTTTATAGAATAAAAATATACAGAAAGAAAATATTTTTGTACAGCTGTATAACGTGTTTGTGTTTTAAGCTAGGTGTTATTACAAGAGTCCAAAGGTTAAAAAATTTAAATTTTATAAAGTAAAAATATTATAGTAAGCTAAGACTAATTTATTACTGAAGAAAGAAATTTTTTTAAATAAATTTAGTGTGGCCTAAGCTTATAGTGTATATACAGTCCACAGTAGTGCACAGCAATGTCCTAGGCCTTCGCATTCACTCACCACTCACTACTGACTCACCCAGAGCAACTTCCAGTCCTGCAAGCTCCATTCATGAAAGCGCCCTATACAGGTGTACCATTTTTTTTTATCTTTTATACGTTACTTTTACTGTACCTTTTCTATGTTTAGACCTATTTAGATACACAAATACTTGCCATTATGTTACAGTTACCTACAGTATTCAGTACAGTAACCTGCTATAGTATACTCTATGATATTCACACAATGACAAAGTCACCTAATGTACTTTTCAGAGTATATCCCCATCATTAAGCAATAAATGACTGTGTACACATACAGATATACATTTTTTAAAATTACACAAGTGAGCTAATTCTGTATCTATAATTCAACACCTTTTTATCTTAAAAATATATCTGGAAGCTCTTTACTCACCAATAAATACTGAACTACCTAATTCTTTGTAACGGGTATAAAGTATCCCATTATATGGATGTTTCATAATTTATTTACTTAGTTCCACATCGATGAGTAGTTAGGTTTAATCCAGTTTTACGCTATCTTGTCTTGATATCTTTATGCTATCATGTCTAGGGCATGCAGCCTATTGCAAGCTTCTTTATGTCACACACTTTAAGCTCTAGAAAATAATATGTAGTTCAGTGATGGCGTCTGCTTTGACCCAAGTCAAAAGTCTCTTTGAAAAATGCTCATATCTAGTTTCAGTATGGCAAATTTCTACAGTTTTATTTTTGAGGTCAGTGAACAGATGCTAATAATTCATCATTATTGCTAGGGTAAGTAAGAAGCACTTTACAAAATTATAGACCACTTGGCACTTTAGAAATCAAAGATAGCCCTTGAAATTATGCTCAGCGGTGAAGAAACAGTCACCATAGTAAAGGGGGACATAATATACTTTGTGCCCTGAAGACCGTGCCCTGAATATTTGGGCTTATTTTGGTTTTATGAGTCTTGCTTCTTCTAGGACCATTAGATTTTGTTTGACAGTGAAGGATAACATCATGATTGAACACCATGTACCAACAAATAAGGCTACTATAGACTCCCACACATTTTTCTCTTTTGTGTCTTGGGAGAGCCACTTTATGTCATTACAGCAAGCTTAGTTTAGTTAACCTTTGGCAATAACCAAATTCAATGAGGCTCCCCAATATAGAGTATATGTCAGAAGTATACCCTCCTGGCATAGTAAAGGCTAATTTCCAGAACATTAAGGAAGTAAATAACGCTAGGGACTGTATTTTAAGAATGAAGACATATTATCAGATAAAACAGATTCTGAAAGTTTTTTTCCCCCTATTTTTAAATTAAGGAAGAGAAAGCACTAAAGGTAAATTCAGATATCATCGAAATTGTATTTTCAAATAACAAGATATATTGGTATCTAATTTTGTGGTCATTTGCAAGAGTATTTCTTTGAAATTTAAGCGGCACTCCCTTCACATTCACTTATGCTCACACACACAAACAAGCGCACACACACAGGTGTGAGAAGCCCAATCACTCCAGGATTAGCTGTTCCTCAGAACAGCTCAGTAATGATCTGAAATCTGAAGCCCTACTTGAACTTTTCTACTAATTCAGTAATTACTGCTGTGCCTGAAATTGGCCCCTTTCCTGCAATTACTCAACATGCACTTTCAGTGAAAGAGGTTAACACCTGAATTTAGATTCTAATTAGCACCTAAGGTAGAAATTTTTGTTTAAAGCTTATTAAAATGGGGACTTTTCCCAGCATAAAATTTCAGTAGTCTACTCAGATAAATACATGTTTTATAGATCAATCTGTTTCTGGTTATCTTAAAAGCAGTAGAGGTCAGAGTTCAAACCAGGATCAACGTATCACCATTTAAGAAACTAACTTCAGAATAAATAAAATTCAGTCAATAACTGAAGTTATTGGGTTGGACATTCTCAGTACAGCCAAAGACCACTGTTTCCAAATCCCCATTTAAAGAAATATTTTCTCTCAAGGGATAATACAAATAAATGGAGAAAAAAAAGATTAATATTGGTATAATTGGCTTTCAAGGCTGTCTGTAGTTCCTTCCTGCAGTTTCCCTAATTACTAATATTTAAAAGATAGCAATAGCAAAAATTCAGAATTATGTGGGGAGAGGTGGTCTTCAATCCTTCAGTCAACAATTAGTGTAAGGTTAATTTCAACCTTGGCTGTGTCTTCCAGTTTTTTATGTACACTCTGCCACATTCCTGAGAAGTGGTCACCCAATCACTGCTTGGATACCTCCAGCAATGGGAAACTTACTACTTTCTAGAGTAGCTAATTTTCTTACCAAACACATCTGGAAACAAGAATTCTATAAATGACAGGTTATAAGCATACAGAATTTAGAGGCATTCTTGTCATTCAGCTGACTCAGACTGTTTTCAATACACTGCTGTTTAACAATTTCTTTCCCACCTTGCACTTAAGCAATTGACTTTTCTGAATCCAAGATTAAGAATTTATACTTGTCTCTTTTGAATTTTTCTCTACTTCAACTTAATTCTGTAACTCCTGTTCAGCCAATCAGGATGATTTGGGTTGACTGTGCTCTCTGGTTTCTTGTCACCTACAAATATTAATATAATAAGCATCTCATCCCATGCAAGGGTAAACTTGATATATAGCATCTCTCAGCTCGATATACAGTGTTGACTCAGATAACACTTCAATACAGAAACGAACACCTTGTGACTTGCTTGTCAGCTATTCTGTGAGTCACATCTTATTTGGAGCCAAATCAAGTAGAAAAAGTCAAAATAATACTGTGTCTTCAAAAATGAGGGCGGAAGAATCAAAGCAGGTGGGAAGTGGTAAAACCACCTGCAACAGTTCGCTAGGAACTGCCATAATAAAGTACCACAGGCTTTGTGACTTAACAACAGAAATTTATTTCTCACAATTCTGGAGCTAGGAGTTCGAGGTCAGGGTGTTGACAGGGTTAGTTTCTTCTGAGGCCTCCCTCTCCGTGGTTCGTAGATGACTGTTTTCTCCCTGTGTCTTCATATGGTCTTCCCTCTGTGCCTGCGTCCTGATCTCCTCTTCTTATGAGGACACCGGTCACCTTGGAGTAGGGCCCACCCTCATAAGCTCATTGTAACTTAATGACCTCTTCAAAGGCCCAATCTCCAAATATAGTCGCATGCTAAGGTCCTAGGTATTAGGACTTCAGCGTGTGAATTGGGAAGAAGACAATTCAGCACATAACATCACGTAAGAAATGTTTTCTTTCCATGTTCTGAGCTATGGATTGTCTATGCTCCTTTAATATCAGTTTCTCTAAATGCTCATGTTTAATTTCACTAAACTTGCAATTTTATTCGTTTAATGCACATGTGTTTTCACATATTTTTTAAGCCTTATGTCTGCATTTCAGAATCTGCCTTCATATGAGTTGAAGCCTAAATATGAACCAAAATGTTTAACCTCTTTAAATGCAGCAGCTACTTCATAAAAAGTACCTTTTGCTGATGGGCCTATTTACTGTAATAAATCATATTATAATACAGATTCTAACGTGCGTAAGTATGTCAATATGCATAAATTTATGAAGTTACAGTATATTTTCTCATATCCCTACTACTATACCCAATTTCTTTTTGAAAGAATACAATATTAATTTATACATAGCCTCAGTTATCCAAAACCAAGTGTTACTAAGGAAATTTGGTTATTTAACTTCCAGGGAGGTCAATTGTATGCCATAGACTGAATCTTTGACACAAATATTTATCTCCCTAAATGTGTCTCATCACAGTGGAGCCCTGTAGTTGTACCAAGAAAGCTTCAGACCTCTAGAGGTAAGCCCATAGGAACAACATAGGAAAATGGATATTTGTCACATTCAGTCACTAACTCTACTCTCTGCATCTCAAAATTTCTGGAAGCTAGAAGTCATTAGTGCAGAGTAGGTCCTGTGTAAATCTGTGAATGAATTTTAGGCCAGGCATGGTGGCTCACACCTGTAATCCTAGCACTCTGGGAGGCCAAGGCGCATGGATCACTCAAGGTCAGGAGTTCGAAACCAGCATGAGGAAAAGTGAGACCCCATCTCTACTAAAAAATAGAAAGAAATTAATTGGCCAACTAAAAAGAAAAAAATAAACCAGTTTACTGAAAACTAGTATCATTCCCTTTTGACCACACTATAAACTGCAATGTTCTTTTATAGTCACTGCTTGCCTGAACCACTTTGTCAAAAATTCTTATTATGATGTAAAATTACTTCAGTTATATCATATAATCAAGATAATAATATATTATGTAGAGCAAAAATTTGGATTGAAGACAGCCACTAAATTTAAGAATTAATAAGGCTGGGCTTGGTGGCTCACGCCTGTAATCCTAGCACTCTGGGAGGCGGAGGCGGAGGCAGGCAGATCACTCAAGGTCAGGAGTTCGAAACCAGCCTGAGCAAGAGCGAGACCTTGTCTCTACTATAAATAGAAAGAAATTAATTGGCCAACTAATATATATAGAAAAAATTAGCCGGGCATGGTGGCTCATGCCTGTAGTCCCAGCTATTCGGGAGGCTGAAGCAGAAGGATTGCTTGAGCCCAGGAGTCTGAGGGTGCTGTGAGCTAGGCTGACGCCATGGCACTCTAGCCCGGGCAACAGAGTAAGACTCTGTTTCAAAAAAAAAAAAAAAGGATGTATGCTCTCCCCCAACCCCAATATGCCTAATTACTTCATCCAATTTCCAAAAGGGCTGGTCATCTATGAGAGTGGGCCACACGAGACCCAACTACACATAACAGACGATGCGTCAGTTAAGAGTGGAGAAAGAGCTAAACTGAAAAATAGCTTACAGGATGGCATGCTATTTCCAATAGCACCTATTTGCTTCACAGAATACGAAAACCTTTACAGCACACTCCCTCTAGCCCCAGAAAAAAAGAGAATTCAAGTAAAATAAAGTAAGTCCCTTTTTTCAAAATCGTTTATTGTTTTTCCCTCAATAATACAATAGAAATTTTATCAAAATTTTCAATTTACCTCAGCCCCAAGAAGGTAGTGTGGAGATTGAGGGTTCGGACTGTGGAGCCAGGCCACCTGAATAAAACCCTGGCTCTTCCACTTGCTGACTGCTAGCATGAGAAAGTTCCATAAGTCTCACTGGCCTCACCTGTGACGGGAAAGATAATGTTAGTGTCTACTGCATCGGACTGCTATGAAGGGTAAATGAGGCAGGCCCTCCAACAATGCTCAGCACAGAGCAAGCGCTGTATAAATCTTATTATTTTTATTAACAGCATGAATACCCACAAAACCTATGAGGTGACTTTGTTATCTCTATTTATATATGAGAAAACTAAAACTTGCCCAAGATCAATGTTATTAAATGACAGAACTGAGATTTCTGCCTAACTTATGCTTCTGCTATACCTTTTGCTATTAATGTAATCTTATATGAAAATTGCTTCTCTCCCAATGACCAAGAGCATGTAGCAGGGGGGGCTTGGAATGCCATTTAAAGAAGCCAGTCATTATTACACAGTTCTTTTCTCATACTAATGAATGTGGCAAATTCAGGCATAATTTGAGCAAATACCTGAAGTGGGGGCGGGCAGGGCACCAAGGGGGAAGTGGAGGCATCAGGCGGTTCCTGAATTCTGGGCATACGTGGCACTGTGATTTTGAGCCATCTGTCCATGAACAGCAGGATGCCAGCCCATGACAGGTTAGGTTAGGGCAACCGTCTATGAGGGCAGAGGCCTTGTCTTCTCCAACTTTGTGACATGCCCAATAGAGCATAATAAATACCCAATAATAACTGTTTGCTAGACTGAGTTGTCTTGAACTAAATTGAATTGGCCAGCCATCCTCACCGGTTTTGCTTGAGAAGCATAAAAGGCTCCACCCCTGCCCACACATCCACACATGCCAGAGTAACTCATTCATTCATTCGTTCATCAGATACTAATTGCGTGCTTTCCATGGAAGTACTCAACAATAAACGAGACAGGCAAAGTCCAGCTATCATGGATTTTGTCTGATGATGTAAGAGATGGATAATTAAGCAAGTAATTACGTACAATCAGATGAGTGCTTTTAGGAAAGTTTGATGTTCCACAGGAGCACATGGCAGAAATACCTAATATAACGCAAGAGGGGGTGGTGTATCACAGAGTATGTCCCCATGTTGATGAGGCTGAAGGGCTCAGCGGGGCTCTGCAGGCCCTGATATGGATTTTGGGTTTTAGCAAGTGTAATTGAAGCTTTTAGATTTTTTAAGCTGGATAGTGACATTTTCTGATTTGCATTTTGGAAAGATAAGTCAGGTTCCATTACAAAGAATGGAGTTGACAAGTACAGTCTGGAATGGGAATATCATGCTGCTGCAGCACTCTAGGCAAAAGGAGATGGTAGCCTAGAGTAGGAAAGAAGAAAAATGGAAAGATTAGAGATGAATTTCAAAAGTGGAAATAGGGTATGGAAGTTGACAGTGAGAGTACAGTCAAAGATGGACGAAGACTTTTGGCTTGGGGAACAGGATGATTGTAGTTCCATTCATTGAAATGTAAGAAGATGAGTCCAGTTTTGAGTATACTGATCTTGTAGGTTCATGGGATGTCCACTTTAGAAATGTCTGATTAGCAGCTGCATATAAGAGTCCCAGGAGTGGAGAGAAAGATATTGGAGTAATCAGCCATTGATAGAGTGAGACCAAAGTGAGATTAGAAGTCAATATGAGGAAGAATACTATTATTTAAGGGAGCAGACCCCAAACTTTCATGTGCATCTGAATCAGGGAGCAAATTGTTAAAAATACATATTTCTAGTCCCAAGCTTTGAGTTTGGAATCTGATCTAATATCCAGGAGTTTACATTTAGAATTCACCCCCTGGATCATTCTGATGCAGAAGTGCTGTGGACCATACTTTGTTTTTTAGAGACAGAGCTAGAGTGCCATGGCATCAGCCTAACTCACAGCAACCTCAAATTCCTGGGCTCAAGCAATCCTCCTGCCTCAGCCTCCCGAGTAGCTGGGACTACAGGCATGTGCCACCATGCCTGACTAATATTTCCTATTTTTAGTCTCCCAGCTAATTTTTTCTCTTATTTAGTAGAGACAGGATCTCACTCTTGCTCAGACTGGTCTCGAACTCCAGACCTCAAGTGATCTTCATGCCTCACCCTCCCAGAGTGCTAGGATTACAGGTGTGAGCCACTGTGCCTGGCCCTGGACCACACTTTCATAAACACTGATTTTAGAGACAGGCAGGGGAAGAGCAACACTTGATGAAGTCTAATTAGGAGCAGCTAGAGTGCAATGAGAAGGACTAGAATATGGGGTTCTGGAGCCAAAGAAGATAACTTCAACAAAGGAAAAAGTAGTCAGCCAAATCACTCTTCCCACCAGCCTTTCTGCCATTGGTCACCCCTAAATGTTAGAGAATGTTGAAGGACCCTGTTCATATGTAAATGTGTTATCTGAAATATAATAAGTCATACATTTTTGGCCATTACAGATCCAAAGTCATTTATCCAAAACTCTTGGAGACATATGTACTTCAGAATTCAGAATTAGAGGGATGTTAGAAAGCTGCTTATATCGTATATTACTTAAACCTCCAGTGGGGTCTGGGACAGCATTCAGTTATCAAATTAAATAATATTTCTGTAGCATATGTATAGATAGTCACACTAAGTAACATAAATAAAGAGCTTTATATCAATTTAAGCCAGACTGATGACAAAGGAATCTAAATTGGATCAAGGTTTATCTAAGCTGAGCTACAAAAAAAAAGCAGAGCTCTATAAATTACAGAATTGCAGGTAAAGGATTATGGATCTGAACTACCTGATCATGCCTTACTGTAAATGTGTTTGTTGAACTATAGTCAGTTCTGGTATAACACTTGTTTTAAAAACACAAATTTATTCCAATGCAGTTGAAACAACTGAGCATAACTCAAATTTCACATTTGCTAATGCATGATTTTGTCCGCAAGAGATGCTAGGTGAACATAGAACACTGCATCCGACCAGGTACAGTGGCTCACACGTGTAATCCTAGCACTCTGGGAGGCCAAGATGGGAGAATTGCTTGAGCTCAGGAGTTCGAGACCAGCCTGAGCAAGAGCAAGACCCTGTCTCTACTAAAAATAGAAAAAATTATCTTGGCACAGTGGTGCAAGCCTGTAGTCCCAGCTACTTGGAAGGCTGAGACAGGAGGATCGATTGAGCCCAGGAGTTTAATGTTGCTGTGAGCTAAGCTGACACCACAGCACTCTATTCAGGGCAATGGAGTGAGACTCTGTCTCAAAAAAGAAAGAAAACTGCATCCAAGTGAACCAAGATGAGTAGAAATACACAAAACGTACACATGTGCATACCCCAAGCATCTACCAGCTACCTCAATTCACCATGTACCATCTTGTTTTTGCTGTTCTTTTGCACTTGTGAACTTTTCTTTATAAACAAACACTCATTCCACATCCCAAACCTGTCTAAGCATCCTAGTTCAAAATGCTAAGCATTTGCATGCTTAAAGGAAAGCACTATCTATATGCAAAGACCTTAAACAGAAATCACTAAATCCTGCATAAGTGGCTCCTTTTAGTGCTAGTAGTGGCTGCTTTAGTTGTTTCAAGCATCCCTACAATTTCCAAAGCTTTCAGCTGTCCAGAAAAGCTTTGAGTGCAGATGAGAAAGCTACAAAGAATTTTCAGTTGTTGTACATACATTAGTTAAAGAAGAAAGCTACTCATTGGACTGAATTTTAAATTTCGATTAAAAAGATATCTAAAAAGACACCTGCACTCGAATGTTTATAGCAGCACAATTCATAATCGCAAGGCTGTGGAAACAGCCCAAGTGCCCATCAATCCAAGAATGGATTAATAAAATGTGGTATATGTATACCATGGAGTACTATTCAGCTCTAAGAAACAACGGTGATATAGCACATCTTATATTTTCCTGGTTAGAGCTGGAACCCATACTACTAAGTGAAGTATCCCAAGAATGGAGAAACAAGCACCACATATATTCACCAGCAAACTGGTATTAACTGAGCAGCACCTAAGTGGACACATAGGTATTATAGTAATAGGGTATTGGGCAGGTGGGAGGGGAGAGGGGGAGGGTATATATATACATAATGAGTGAGATGTGCACCATCTGGGGGATGGTCATGCTGGAAACTCAGACTTGTGGGGGGAGGGGGGAAAGGGCATTTATTGAAACCTTAAAATCTGTACCCCCATAATATGCTGAAATAAATTTTAAAAAAAGATATCTATTATAAATAAATGCCTGGAAGGATCTACATCTCAAAGACAGAAAAACATGTCCCAAGATTTAAGGCTGTGAAAGATCACTGAACTATGATGTTTGGTCCTATTACCAAATGAAGGACAATAAGCACTACCCATCCACATCTGGTGTTATAACTCTCTGCTGATTTCAGACAACCTTCCTTCCACCACTGCACAGTAACTCACAAGGTACAACCCTTCCAACACTCACTTTCAAAAGTAAACAACAGCTGTTTTCAAAAGATAGTGCCGTATTTTGTGATATTCATGTATTTCTTAACCATTTAACATGGATACAATTGTGCTAACATTTGTATTAGGTTTCCATCTTATTTTTATGTGTCACTGACAGTTTTGAGTTTGTCCCCCAATCCCATTTTGCCATAGGAACTATGGTATTTATTGCATAATTTTGCATAACATGGAAATTTTTAGAAGTGGGTATGTCACATTGCTATAGAACTAACTATACTTCTGGCACTCAACAAGATCTTAAAGGAATGAGATAAACAACAGAAAAATCTTGATGGGGAGGAGGGTAAAAAATAATCTTAAGGGTCAACTGTGATATCCCCACTCCTACTCAAAATGTGTGTGATGTATAATAGAAATAGAATACACAGAAATGCTAAGTAATTATCTCTGAGTAATAGATGAAGAATAACTCATTTTCTTTATTCTTTGTTGACTAGTCCATATTTTCCATAATTAGTATCTACTATATTTATAATCACAAATAAATACATATATTGCTGGCTTTTGTTGTTTGTTTTGTGATTTTTTTGTTTCATGTACAATCTGAACCTCAACCAAGTAATGCCAGCTCAGATAGAAAAGGACAACTGTGGTGCCCCCACTGGAAGTCGCTGGATGCCTAGATTGGGGGTGGGAGTGGGAGTTCATCTGGAAAATGAGCTTCCCCTTCACAATTTCGCTTTGGGCCAGCCCTGCCCCAACCCTTAGCCTTCAAGCGCACCCAGGCTCCCGTGGCACTAGTTTCAGGTCCTCTTCCCATGTGGATGAAGGTTGGCTAGACTTCCTTTCCAGATCTACTGCCAAGTATTGGACCAACTGCTAAAAGAGTATTGTGTACATAAAAACCAAATACCAATCTCCAGGTCTTAGATCCTATCCTCTTTCTTAGAAAATCCACCCTTAATCCAGTTTGCATTTTTCCCCCAAAGCAGCTTATTCACTAATGGAACAGTCAGATTCCTCCACTTGTTCATTTGTTCACACAGAAAAATCTGCCTGGGAGACCACCTGTATCAGAAGGGCAGCTGACTAAAGGGTTGTTTTTTCTGAAAACAGATTTTCAAGATAATTTGCAGGATTTTCCACATGTCAAAGTCTCACTTTTCCATCTAACAACACGTGGCCTCCACAGGTAGTTCCCTTGTTCTATTTGCAAGTCCCATTGAATGGAGGACAGAAATAAAATGTGTATTCGTTTCTAAAGCTATGAGATTTCACTTCCTTCTCCACTCAACACACAAACCCAAAAATTTTACCGTTATCTAGAAATTGCCCATTCAGAAATCTGTGTTGGGCCCAATTGTAAAGTAATTGTTCATAACTCCCAGTGAAGTAAAAAGGAATTGGATCCAGTGGAACTACTTAATCAAGCTGCAAAGACTAAATATATTATGTAGTTAATTTACAAACTAGAGTGGTTTCTGCAAAGGCTCTCTTTTCAGAGAGTTTAAACTTTGAAAACTGCTGAATAAGATTCAAGAGACACCGTGTGCTTTTATTTGATAATGTTTTATTTTGCCTCCTTTTGCTACCCTGTAAATGTCTAACAGTAGAGCTGTAAATAAAAAGCTATTTAGTAGTACAAATGACTTAAAATATGAAAGTCTTTCTATAGAAAAAAATGTCTGTTTTAAATGGAATAATTCTTTCACTAGCTTCTTTACCTGAAATGACTCAAACCTGAATTAAATACTTAGGCTATTACCATAGACCATGTCCACGTTATGGCAAGCCAGCTTTTTCAGCTAAAATTAACTGTGGCACTTAGAAATAAGTATTGCTTTCTTGATATGGAAAGAAAGCCTGCCAAACAAAAGTATATTAAAATGTTTGTTTCATAACAGTGAGTTCTAGGTCTCTAAGGAAGTGTTTGAGGAAAACCCTTGTACAGTTAGATATTTAAGAGCTCATAGGCCAGTACACAGAATCCTAACTGGGGATCAGAGTGGGTGCAGAGGGTGGAGGAAGAAGTTAAGAGAGATTCATAATGTTGTAGATACATGCAAGGTGCAATTAGAAACATTCATCCTCTGTTTTCATATGTTCTTCTTTTCCATATTCTCATCTATTCAACAGGTAGCATGACACATTTAAGAATATTCAGTTACCTTTACATTCCTTGGTCTGATCTATAAAGGTCACTGGCTTTTTATTATTATTATATTAGTTATTCCTTTCAAACAACTTGTGTGGCTAATTTGATTTTTTACTGGTGAGCAACTAGGTTTATTTTTACTCAATGGGACCAGTAAATCTAAGCATACTTAGCCTCAGAGTAGGTAACCCTGACTATGTCACAATATCCCCAAAACAATCTCTGGCTCATAAAAAGAACAGGAAAATAATCAAATCAATGCAAAGAACTTCCAGGCTACTGAGCAAAGGAGGGTCATCCCTGATGCACTGTTGCTCATCTTTCTCCCAATGCCAGTGGGATAATTCAGTGGTATTAACATGATTCACTATTGTCTCACAAGCAACTGTTAATATAAAAACACTACTGCATATGTGGTTAAAATTTTTTCCAAGTAGGCCTGGACTCTATATTCTACTAATGTAAGATGAGGTCAATTTTCAAGCCTCTTCTCATTGCTAAAAGCTATTCTGAAACCCATCTGTTATAGTTTCTTCTATCATGAAAAGCTGGAATGCCCCCATAATATGCTGAAATAAAAAAAAAAAAAAAGAAAAAAAGAAAAGCTGGAACAGTGCGGACACTCACTGGAACAGAGCCAAATATGAAGAGAATATGGAAGAGAAAAACGACGGCTAGGCTCTACTGAGTGCCTACTGTGTGCTCCTATACTTATTATGTGCTCTGTTTACAGTAGGTGCTCTGAGGAACTAGAGCCCAGAGATGTCGCTCCTGCCTAAGGTCACAGAGCTACAGACGCAAAATTCAACATAAGGTCAGTACAGCTCCGAAGTGTTTCCACTGCACTTTGTTAGGTAACTTTACAGCATGCACCTTCAAAACTCTAAATGAAGAGGTCTTTCTCACCCAAGCTTCTCCATTCTTTAGAAGGAAATTATAAAATGATGCTATGCTTTGGGGCCTGAGCTCTGGCTGCAGGTTATCTGCCATTTATTGATGTGTGATCTGGGGCAAGTCACAGGAGTTCTGTAAGCCTCAGTGCTTATATTTTTAAAAATACAGATCTTGACACTACTGTTAATGGGTGGTTGAGAAGACTAAATGTGATAATGTTCAGAGAAGCCCAAGTTCATATTAAGTATTCATTAAAGAGTTGCTATTATTAACTATTATTATTATTCAATGGCTCCAGAGATGGTGGTCCTGTGGCTTTTTACCACATAATTGCAAAAAAACAATTTCTTTCTCTCCCTCTCTCTCTCATCCTCTCTCTCCTTCTCCCTGCCTCCTCCTCCTCCTCCTCTTCTCTCCCTCTCTCTTTGTAATTTTCTTTTTTTTTTTTTTTTTTTTTAAGACAGAGTNTTTTAAGACAGAGTCTCACTTTATTGCCCAGGCTAGAGTGAGTGCCATGGCGTCAGCCTAGCTCACAGCAACCTCAAACTCCTGGGCTCAAGCAATCCTGCTGCCTCAGCCTCCCAAGCAACTGGGACTACAGGCATGCGCCACCATGCCCGGCTAATTTTTTTCTATATATATTAGTTGGCCAATTAATTTCTTTCCGTTTATAGTAGAGATGGGGTCTCGCTCTTGCTCAGGCTGGTCTCGAACTCCTGAGCTCACACGATCCGCCCACCTTGGCCTCCCAGAGTGCTAGGATTACAGGCTTGAGCCACCGCGCCCGGCCTGTAATTTTCTTTTATATTTTTATCAGCCTCCTCCTTCTTGGAAGTTTTGTGTGGAACATTTTATTATAGAAAATCTCAAACACATATAAAAATTAGTATAGAAATACCTATCACCAAGCTTTAATAATTTTTTTTTTCTGAGACAGTTTCACTCTTTTACCTGCGCAATAATTTTTAACTTATAGCTAACCTTCTGAAGGTTACCTCGAGATTAAAAAATAAAAAATAAAAACTCTTTTTTCCTCATCAGTTTATTTATTATATAGGATCACTGGGATTTTTTTTATTAAAATCCCAAATATCCCAGAAACAATTTTCAAATGTATAAACACTGCTCACAGTTTACTCCCGTCTAGCTCATTTAAACAAACGTATCCCAGTCTTTCTGAAATCATGATTTAAAGTAACACATGCTGCAAAAAATCTATAAAAGATGTACAATCCATCAAACTCAAACTTAGCATGAAATCAAGGCAAGTATACGAATTGAGTAGGACTTGTAGGACTTGAGTTCTGTGAAAAGTTACAAATCCTCCAGGAAGTTTTTTCCTGAACCTGATCCAAGAGTTGAATTCTAAACAAAATACAAAGAAAATGAGTTGAACTGAGCTTTGTTCCCCAGTTAGAAGAATTCCCCATAGCTCTGTCATTGAAAATTGGGCCTTTGTCTTCAAATGTGGGCCTCCAAAGTCTAGGTTGTTGGTGCAGAACCACTGAAATCATTGCAAACCACATCTCATGGACTCTGAAAATGATTTCTTAGTAATAGCAAACTAATTATGTGATTACTAGATTCTCTTCGTGTGCCATTAGTCAGAGGAAGCTGGAAAATATGCCTGTTTTCAAGGCAAATTGCTCATTTTGAATAGCGCCTCAAAATGTAGGTTCTCGTCTGTAGGTCCAAACTGAAAAATCCAGGCCAAATTTTCAATTAAAACTTCTAAACAGCCATCCCTAGCCAGACCAGTGAATAGTCTGTGATGACTAGGCAAACTTCTCTAAATGGGAGACAGAAATAAAAGACTGGAGTCTTGTGCATATTTTCTTCCTTCCTTTCAAATGCTTTAAGAGAATTAAAATCACAACCACTTTTATTCCCATAACTCAGAAGACACAGCATATTTTTTCCCCTGACAATTCATGGGACACCAAGCTTTTGGCTCTACTTATTTGATAATGACAACTGGCCTCATTTTCAATTCCAGATGTACATGCCCATCCCCCTGAAGTTTCTGTTGCCCTAGGAATCAGGAAGATGATACCAGAGTTAGGAACAGGGTGGGTTGGGGGAGATGTATATCTACAGCAGAAGGAAAAGACCCACCTACATCTGGCATAAGAAGACAAAGAGGATCTCTTTCCTAAAAAAAGGGGAGAATAGAATATGGCTGTACAAGAAGCAAGAGAGAAATGATGAGCTCCAAAATTTGCTAGATCAAGAATTCCTTCAGGCACAAACCACATCTCATTCATTTTTGTAACCACAGTGCTTGGCACACAGTAGGAATGCAATGAATGCTTCGTAAATTCAATTGAAATGAGAAGAAACAGATTGACCCAATGTAGCTTGCAGCGCTTGTAAACATAATTAATTATTGAGGTTCTCAAAATCATCTGAGAGTTGCTTGCAGGCTCAGTAATAATTTTCATCTAATGTCAGTTCCTAAGACCAGATATGAATTTCATTAAAAGAGTCAGCATGCCAGTAGCTAGACCATGAGCAAAATGTTAAAGATCTGTATATCACCAGGGCCAAGCGACAGAACTGGATATAGGTTAATTACATTCTATCAAGCTTTTGCTATACGGAATTTGTTTCCAGGAAAATGAATGAATCTGTTTTAGATATGAATCAGTGTTATAACAAATAGCATTGCCAGCGTTGCATGAGAGTGTATGCAGCTAGGACCTGAGCTTCAGGAACGCTCAGCGTGGCTGGTCTGGGCTCTACAGGCACACCCAGTACCATGTAGTGCAAAGAGCTGCACATAATAGGGCCTCACGAAATGTCAGCCAAATTCAAATAAATTACTTGGGCTGGGGTTTGATCCCCTTTAAAACAACTCTATGAGGCAGTCTGATTTCTACCGTGATGTTTGCTGTTTTAAGTTCCAAATAACAATCAAGTTTGATCTTGTTTCAGCACCAAACTTCATTCAGGTGTGGCCTCAGCAAAGCTGATAACAATTACGCACTTTCCCTGACCTTGTCCCAACTTTCCTGTAAACTGGTACGGTATGAAAAAAAAACACAGAATGGTAACCTAATACCAACTCCAACTGTGGGGCGGCTGCTAAGTTGCTCTATTGTGTCTCGAGGAATGCTTTCTGCTACCACTTTAATGTAGTCAAAAAAAAGGGTGTGACGCTGGAGGTCTGAGACAAGACTGTAAAGTGCATCTTCTTTTCATAAGCCAAAGATGAGCTCTATACCAATAAACATCTGGGCCCTCCATTGTTCCATGTCTAAGTAGCAGGAAGTTTTGGTAGGAGAGACCATGTGAAATGCCACAGACAAAAATAATTACTCGAAGCAGTACAAGTTACATTGGCTGTGTTGATTTAAGATGCTCTATTAGCTACTGTATGAAGTCAGGGCTTGATTTCTTTTTGTTGTGTTTGCTTTCTTCCCAAGTGAACAAATGAAATAAGTACAAGACTGGAAACTAGAAAGTACATAAACTAGGTAGGTGGGACTTAATGAGTTAAACTTTTCAACTTTACAGAAAGCTAGATTTTGGGGGAGTAAAAAAAAATGCTGACTGGAGACTTACACTCCATGCTTTCATCTCTGGGATAATAACTAATTAAATATAGTCTTTATGGTACCTTATGGTATCTTAGGTACACTGTATGAAAAGACATAGTCTGACAGTTAAATATAGTTTTAATTTTAATTTAAATATAATTTTGTATATTTCCAGATGCTATTGGGAGAAGATAGATTTATTTTATAATAAGAAAAATATAATTTATGTTATATCAACTATTTTAAAAGTTATCTTTGGAGGAAAGCTGTGCAGCACAGATGAAAGATCATTTGATTCAACTCGAGATGGATTTGGATTCAAGTCCTAGCTCTGCAACCTGAGAGTTCTATGAAATTAGAAAAGTTCTTTACTTTTCTGTACTACAATTTCCTCCCCTATAACATGGTGAGGGATAATGCCTCCTACTTCACAGAGCTGTGATACGGATTAAAACAGTAAAAAGCGGCCGGACGCAGTGGCTCACGCCTGTAATCCTAGCACTCTGGGAGGCCGAGGTGGGCGGATTGCTTGAGGTCAGGAGTTCAAGATCAGCCTGAGCAAGAGCGAGACCCCATCTCTACTATAAATAGAAAGAAATTAGGGGGGTGGGGGGAAAGGGCATTTATTGAAACCTTAAAATTTGTACCCCCATAATATGCTGAAAGAAAGAAAGAAAGAAAGAAAGAAAGAAAGAAAGAAAGAAAGAAAGAAAGAAAGAAAGAAAGAAAGAAAGAAAGAAATTAGCCAAACAACTAAAAATAGAAAAAATATAGCCGGGCATGGTGGCACTTGCCTGTAGTCCCAGATACTTGGGAGGCTGAGGCAGGAGGATTGCTTGAGCCCAGGAGTTTGAAGTTGCTGTGAGCTAGGCTGATGCCACGGCACTCTAGCCCAGGCAACGCAGTGAGACTCTGTCTCAAAAAAAAAAAATAAAAAATAAAAAAAACAGTAAAAAGTGCCCAACACATACCAGCCAGTGAGCATAGGATAGCTATTTCCATTACAGTAACTGAAACAGTCCGTTCATTTTTAAAGAAAGTAGTAGTCCCCACTACTGTTATAAAGAAAAAGCCAAAGCTATTGCCCTCTTAAAAGACAACCTAATTCTATACAAGCAAATATTTTACAATGTTAATTAAGAAGTAGAGTAATTGATATGAAAAGGGTATTTTTAAAAAACTATACGGCTGTGTGCGGTGGCTCACGCCTATAATCCTAGCACTCTTGGAGGCCAAGGCGGGAGGATTGCTCGAGGTCAGGAGTTCAAGACCAGCCTGAGGAAGAGCAAGACCCTGTCTCTACTAAAAATAGAAAAAATTAGCTGGACAACTAAAAATAGAAAAAATGTATTAGCCAGGCGTGGTGGTGCATGCCTGTAGTCCCAGCTACTCGGGAGGGTAAGGCAGGAGGATCGCTTGAGCCCAGGAGTTTGAGGTTGCTGTGAGCTAGGCTGATGCTACAGCACTCTAGCCCAGGCAACAAAGTGAGACTCTATCTCAAAAATAAAATAAAATAAAATAAAATAAAATAAAATAAAATAAAAACTGCACAATAAGGTGAAAGGATCCAGGAGCCAAGAGACAGGAAGCTGTGCCAACAGTGAGAAGTGGTACTACTTTAGGCAAGTCTCCTTGTACCTCAGTCTGCCCATCAGTCAAATTTAGATGATAATGGCATCCGGGCCTACCTCATGGATTGGTTGTGAGGATCAAATGAGAAAAACACGTGAAAGAGCTTTGGAAAGTTAAAAGATCTATGTGCACAGTTGATGGATATTAGTACAATTCCATAACTTGAAGTCACACGTGGTAATATAGTCTCAAGGTTCAGTCATGCTTCTGAAGCATTACCTACCTGGCAGCCCAAAAAACAAAAGAAAACAAAACAAAAGATTTTGACTGGTATAAAAAAATAAATTCCTGGCCGGGCGTGGTGGCTCACGCCTATAATCCTAGCACTCTGGGAGGCCGAGGCAGAAGGATCCCTCAAGGTCAGGAGTTCAAAACCAACCTGAGCAAGAGCAAGACCCTGTCTCTACTAAAAATAGAAAGAAATTAATTGGCCAACTAAAAATATATAGAAAAAATTAGCCGGGCATGGTGGCGCATGCCTGTAGTCCCAGCTACTCAGGAGGCTGAGGCAGGAGCATCGCCTGAGCCCAGGAGTTTGAGGTTGCTGTGAGCTAGGCTGATGACATGGCACTCTAACCCTGGCAACAGAGTGAGATTCTGTCTCAAAAAATAAATTAATTAATTAATTTAAAAAATTAAAAATAAATTCCTGAAAACCAGCATGAGAAAAAAAAAAAAAAACCCTTACTTCTATATATGCTTTTATGAAAAGTTCCAGATCATGCAGTGTTTACTAGTTTTCTGTATTTTCCAGACATTTTGCAAAAACATCACCAGATCTGTAAAATCAAATAGGCAAGCAAGCATCACATACAACAACAATCTGCTGGCTTTTCTGCAATGCTAATAGAACTTTTCATTTAGTCAGCATGCACGGTCTTCTTGTTTTATTTACTTATTTCTATGAATGAATGAGTCAGAAATTTAAGGTCCTGGCAGACAAGGATCCTGGGACATGTCTTCACATATGGCTGTTGAATAATTGATTTAAAATAATCTTTCTGAATGGCACACATTCATTGCGGGTTCATTGTTGCTAGCCTTTGGAAAGCAACATGGCAAAATCTATTACGAGCCATAAAAACACCCCTATATTTTCACTCAGTCATCACACCACTGGGAATTTACCTAAGGACATAATTCATGCACAAAGATGTCCGTGGCAGTTTCGTATATAAAAGTGAAATTGCTTAAATGTTCAACCATGGTAATAACATGTAAACAATAATTATAAACATAATGCAGCAACCCAGCACCGTATTTATAATAAAACGTGAAGCTACAAAAGCAAAATATAAGATGATATTATTTTTTTTTTCTAGCCACTAGACAACCAGGGATAAGATGATATTCTAACATGACTTCAAGTCTGTACAAATTTGGTATGTGAATAATGACCAGAAATAATGTGCAAAAATAAAAATAAGGTGTTAAGGTAGGATATATACATTCTAAATTTTTAAGTATGCTATATATTTTTTTACTACTAGAAGAAACAAACATTGATTGAAATATCTTTCATTTGAATAGGGCTTTAAACCATTCAAAATACTGGCTTTATTTTGGTTGCTTTTCACAACATCCATGGGGCAGTGGTGAAGACTGTGTGCTCCTATCCTTCACCGTTTGACAAATGAAGAAACTGAGGCACAGAGAGATTCAAGTCTTATCTCACCCGTTCAACAAAGGCTGAGTCTCTAACCTGCACAGATTTTTTTCAAGTACCCCAGATTCTGTGGACCAAGAGCAGTTTTGTGGGAAATCACGGCATTCTTTTGATTTAGCATGGGATGGTATCTTATCTTGTACAAATAGCAGTAAAAATATTGATTTAAATTCTATGAAAAATAAACGAGCTGAGTGGTCTTCATAAATGGACTGAAAGCTATAATGAGTCACCCCAAAAAGGTAAAATTGAACACATAAATTCCAGAATGAGCTTTATATTCCAAATCTCAGAGATTCCAGTAAAACTAGACCAGATTGGGTACATTGCCAGTAAATCCAGTTGCACATGGTAAGCGCTGATGGGAAATGGCTACATTTTCGTGAACAGTCAAAAGGAAAACACCACTCAAATTTAATTCCCGTGTTTTCAGAACTTCCAGCTCTCCTCATGACCTTGTAGCAATCCCTGATGTGATTGTGCCCTTGCAGAAACAAATCCAAAGGGGGGAAAAGAAAAAACTGAAGGGAGGGGAAAAAAGGAGGAAGCAAGAAAAGAAGGATGGAGATACGTGAGAATCAATTTTATGGGACAACGGCTGACAAATTATTAGCAATTAGACTTATGAAATATTATACATTAATATAAAATGTCCAGCATATGGTAACAGTTTAATGAACAGCAGTTGAGAGTGAATTTCTCTTTAGAGAAGTATTTTGGCTAATAAATGCATGTACCGTATACAATAACATTATAATAAATGAAGAAGGAAGCCTAGAACTGGAGTATCACCCATTTTGCAGTCACTAATGAATTAATAGGTCTAGGCAAAGATTGTCAACAACCGTTAGCATCACAAAAAAGGAGACAGTCAGTCAATATGTGCCCCCAATAGAAGAACCAAACACCATCTATGAAATGATCTTCCCAAAAGAAAAATAAAAACTGAGGACATTGGTACTTTGAGACAGGAGTCTGCCAATCTCCTCATTTGTCAACAAATTAATAAACTTCTCTTTCCTTCTCAGAAAAAAGAAAAAGGAAATCTGACTCTATTCAAGCCTCTAAATCCAAATATCAATTTATAGGAAAAACAGACACATAAGACAGAGGAATATGTTAAGTACACCACAGGGGTGCAAGCTACAAAATCCAGACTGTGGAAACTCTATAGGCCAAATGATCCCAGTTCTTCAATGAATAAATTATATTGTATGGAGAAAGAAAAAGAAAGAGGGAAACACCCATAGACTAGAAGATTTAAAAGACCCAAATCGGCTGGACGCTGTGCCTCACACCTGTCATCCTAGCACTCTGGGAGGCTGAGACAAGAGGACTGCTTGAGCTCAGGAGTTCAAGACCAGCCTGAGCAAGAGCGAGACCCCATCTCTACTAAAAATAGAAAGAAATTAGCCAAACAACTAAATATAGTAAAAATTAGCTAGGCATGGTGTCGCATGCCTGTAGTCTCAGCAACTGGTGAGGCTTAGGCAAGAAGATTGCTTGAGCCCTGGAGTTTGAGGTTGCTGTGAGCTAGGCTGATGCCATGGTACTCTAGCCCAGGCAATAGAGTGAGACTCTGTCAAAAAAAATAAAAGACCCAAATCATAATGTATGATAGTCATTTGAACATTAATTCAAATAAATTATAAAAACAATAGGACATTTGTGAGACAACTGAAAATTTAAACATTAACTAGGTATTTAATGTCATTAAAGAATTATTGATAATTTTTTTAGATATGATAATGGTATTGTGGGTTTTTTTAAGACCCCCTTTTTTAGAGACAGATGCTTAACCACTGATGGATAAAATGATATGATGCCTGGAATTTGCTTCAAAATAACATGGGAGAGGCCGGGCGCGGTGGCTCACGCCTGTCGTGTCCTAGCTTTCTGGGAGGCCGAGGCGGGCGGATAGCTGCTGCTTCTGGGGTTCGACACCAGCCTGAACACAGCCTGAGCACAGTCAGACCTCATCTCTAAATCTAAAGAAAAAAAAGTAAAAAAAGACAAAAAAAAAATACACAAAAACCAACAAAACACAGCCGGGTGCTCTGGCAAGCACCTGTAGTCCCAGCTACCAGGGAGGCTGAGGCAGGAGGATCACTCACAGCCCAGGACCTGCAGCTTGCAGTGACCCACCCTCACTGCACTCTGCCCAGGATGCCGAGTGACACTCTGTCTCCACAAAAAAAAAAAAAAACAGGGAAACTGAAAAATAACATGGGATAGAGGAACGGAGGGTTTAGATAAAATAAGAGAGTTCATGACTTGAAGCTCTGTGGTCATAGATACATGGGGTTCATTATACCATTCTAGTTTCATTTGTTTAAAATCTTTCTTAATAAAGCATTTTTTAAAAATAACTAGTATCAATAAATGTTAGTTTCCTTCTTTCCCCTCTCCCATTAGTTAAGTAAAATTTGATAGGATAGCCTGAGTTAAAAGAGAAAAGCTATAGCTGCATAACTTTTTGAAAAAAGAAGTTATCTTTGGTAGGCTACAGAGTAGAGAATAATGAATGAAATCACCTGTTGCTTTTTCTTAGATTTCAATGTTGCTTCTCTTTCTTTAAAAGATATTTTTTAAAAGAGGAAGAGAAAGAATGAGGATGGAATGGATGAAAGGAAGGAGGGAAGAAGGGAAGGAAAGGCTCAGCACAAGGAGGGAATTACATGGACAATCTGGATTTGAACAGGCCATTTGAAAACTGTCAAGTAAGACCTTTTACTTATAGTGAAATTATGGTATGAATAAGTGCATAAACATCAGTTTTTCAATTAAATCTGAGGGTTTTGGGTTTTTTTTAGACAGAGTCTCACTGTGTTACCCTGGCTAGAGTGCTGTGGCGTCAGCCTAGCTCACAGCAACTTCAAACTCCTGGGCTCAAGCGATCCTCCTGCCTCAGCCTCCCAAGTTGCTGGGACTACAGGCATGTGCCACCATGCCCGTCTAATATATATATATATATATGTATATATATATATGTGTATATATATATATTAGCTGTCCAATTAATTTCTTTCTATTTTTAGTAGAGAGGGGGTCTTGCTCAGGCTGGTCCCGAACTCCTTAGCTCAAACGATCCGCCCGCCTCGGCCTCCCAGAGTGCTAGGATTACAGGCGTGAGCCACCTCACCCCACCCAAATCTGAGTTCTTAAGCACTAGACATTTGTAGGCCTAATGACTTAAGTTCTCTGAGCTTCAGTTTCCACATTGTAAAAGGGAGGCTAATCACGCCTACCTTGTGGAATTCACATAGAGATGAGAGACAAGGCATGTGAATGCCTGGCGCACCGTGGGCCATGAGTAAATAGTCACCTGCCTCTTAGCCTAGTAAGGCCAAAGGCCTTGCTAGCAAATAAGGAAAAGACCAAAGGTGTCTGGTGAGCAATTACTTGGCCTATGGACAGTAGGGACTCCTGCACTCATGGTTCTATGGCTTATCTAAAACATTGCCATTCATCCATGAGATCTGAAACCCAGCAGCCCACTCACCTACTGCAAGTCTGTAGGGTGAAAAATTGGCAAAGGTCATGAGCAAACCCAGAATGTCTCTATACACTGAAATGGACCAGCATGTTGGCTGGCAATAAGTGGCTACATCACTTCAAACATTTGGGATAGAATTTTTGCCTCAGCAGAATATCACCAGCAACAAATGTTTGGTTAAAACATTTTATGTCCCTGATGATGTCAGTTCCACTTTAGCATATGGCACCTGACGCCCACATCCCTATACCTGTACTCTGCCAATGTATTCATTTACCATAATGTGGGCTTGGAATTGGAAATGAGCATGGATGCCAAACGCTGATGTATTCAGGCCCAACAGCTATGGGTTTCTAAGGGAATTTCTAGGTGCTTCTTATCATTTGATCCTTCCAAAACCATGCCACAAATTTTGTTCTTTTTTTTTTAAGTTAGTGTCAAGTGCTTAGCACAAAAGTGGGTAGTTCCAAGAGCACCACATAATCCGTTTCTTTTTTTGAATTATATTATTATAATTATCACCAAAGTACACACATTCTCTGTGTTTTAAAACTCAGATAAACATATGGAAAGTAATATTCTTAATGATCAAGAAATAAAGAAAAATAATTTATTTCAAAAAACATAAATATTATAAAAAGGAAAAGAAAATTAAATTAAAAATTGTTTAAAAAAAGAAATAAAACTCAGATAAACAGCTGGGTGTGGTGGCTCACGCCTGTAATCCTAGCACTCTGGGAGGACCACTGGAGCTCAGGAGTTCTAGACAAGCCTGAGCAAGAGTGAGACCCCATCTCTACAAAAAAGTAGAAAAAATTAGCTGTGCATGGTGGTGGGCCCCTGTAGCCTCAGCTACCCGGGAGGCTGAGGCAGGAGGATCGCTTGAGCCCAGGAGTTTGAGGCTGCTGTGAGCTGGGCTGATGCCATGGCACTCTGGCCTGGGCAATAGAGCAAGACTCTGTCTCAAAAGAGACAAAGAAGAAAATTAAATTCTTTATTATTCCACGACCCATAGACAAGTAATTTTAACATTCTGGAATATATTTTCTAGTCTTTCTATGTGCATCTTTTACTCTTCGTTACCTTTCCTTTTCCCCCAAAGATGGCATAATTTAGTGCCATCGTTTTCTAATCTGCTTCCCCCCCCCACATAACAGTATATCATCAAAGTTTTCCATTATCTTCTTCTGCATCATTTTTAATGGCTATATGCTATTCCATTATATGGACATCTTATAATTTATTTAACAATCTTTTATATCGAATACTAGGATGCTTCTAACTTTACATTTAAAAAGTCTGATTTCTTGAAATAATAAAAAATATCATTGAGAGTTTGGGAAATTTCTGCTTTAGTGGTTCCAGACCTAAACCCGCTATCCAAATAGGCCAAATGCAACCAAGAAAGCCTAGGCCTAAAGTTCAAAAACCTCTTTGAACTCTGGCATTTCCATTCATGTGCCTCAAAAGACCTGCACCTGTGCAGCCACCTCCCAGCTCTGCCGGAATTCCCAAGGTGAACGATGCCACACAATGGAGCAGGCAGCTTTGTTTGTCTGGAATCCTGTGGGAGCATTCATCTTGAGGCTCAAGCAATGTCATGTTTGCAAAGCCTGAGTCAGAACCTCCACCACCCACTAAATGAAAAGCACTTTTACTCCAGTTTTGTTTCAAGGTTTGCCACAAAAATAAAAGGAGTGTGGTGGAGGGGAAGAGAAACCACCAAACGTCGGGCATCTTTTCATTTCCAGTTGGGTGTCGGACGCCACGTCTCTTTCAGCTTCTGGGTTTCTCAGCACCAACTCCCATCAGTCATTAGAGCTGCTTTGACTCTCACGCAATCCTAGACATCCACTTGTATATCCAAGGTAGTTTTGTCCAAAAGGAAATGTCTCTTGAACAAAAGTAACAAACCAGGAAGCAGCTATGAAAATAAGTCACAGATTTGGCTGGGGTAAAAGTAGTTCCCAGAATGAGGGCTGACTTCTCCCAGTGTTGATTTTCCTGTACAATGTAAAGCACACAAGCTGATAGAAATGATTCATTTTAAGAAAGGAAAAAAAATGTGTGTGTGTATTTATATATATGTGTGTGTGTGTATGTGTGTATATATGTATGTATATATATGTGCATATACACATACATATATATGTATATATATGTGTGTGTGTATATATATATATAGAGAGAGAGAGGTGTAGGGGCAGTAGGGAAACATGAAGCCTGAGAGAATAGCTAATGTTTTATGGGGAGGAAGAAAATGAGAGAGACTTATAGATAGAGAAACAGAGAGGGCAGGGCACACAAGGACAATTAATAAGGTTGGGGAGAAAAAGATTTAGGGAACTCTCTTCTAAACCTGGATTATCTTACTTCTTTTGAGTGTTTGCAGTAAATACTTTTTTTTCCCTCCAAGCAAATTAGTTACCAGAAAAATATCCTGCCTCCCAGCCCCTTGCTCTGCCTGATGGTACCTGTCAAAAAGATAAGATCTTTCAATGAATTAAAAGAGGTGAAAGGTCAATCCCTCCTCCTCATCTCTGCTGTGATTTACATCAGTATAATTATATCTTCTATTGCTGGGGGAAATTGACTATACCTACAGGGAAATGCTACTAGTATATAGGAAGTTTCTTTTCTAATCACTACAAAATACAGACCTGGGATGTTATTTCTGGACTATTCTCATATATGTGCTTGGCAAGGGGAGGTACTATGCATAAACATGGAGATATTTTTTCATCATGAACAAAAACTTCAAGATAGAATTGGGTTTGTACTAAAGAGAAAAGGAAACCAAAGTATTAATATTAATTATGGTAATTCTTTAATTATAAATGTGCATGTATGCACTTGCACAGTCTGGGAGGGGTTGTGTCTTTAATTCCCCAAATCTTTCTATGTAGTTTATTTTCTTGCACAAGATTTCATACCAAACAAATTGCACATTTGCAACTGTTCTTTAACTCATGTTTAATTTGATCTTCCAATGAACATTACCATCTATTCGAGGTTTTGGTTCTTTGTATCATGTTCACTTTTGTTGCATACCTTAGAACATAATTTAAATGTGTGTATCACATACACATATACATATCTTTGTACAAATATGTGAATATGTACACACACAAATATATATACAGATAATAAAAACTTTTTGTTTTGCCAAAGACATGGCTGTGTTCTTTACCTTTCATTGGAGGAGTGAGCCAACTATAATTATTAACTGGTTCTTCCAATTTAAATATTAGTCTCATGTGATGTATTATTATTATTATTTTTGAGACAGAGAGAGTCTCATTTTGTTGCCCAGGCTAGAGTGAGTGCCTTGGCATCAGCCTAGCTCACAGCAACCACAAACTCCTGGGCTCAAACGATCCTGCTGCCTCAGCCTCCCGAGTAGCTGGGACTACAGGCATGCATCACCATGCCCAGCTAATTTTGTCTATATATATTAGTTGGCCAATTAATTTCTTTCTATTTATAGTAGAGACAGGGTCTCGCTCTTGCTCAGCTCTGGTTTCAAACTCCTGACCTCGAGCAATCCTCCCGCCTCGGCCTCCCAGAGTGCTAGGATTACAGGCGTGAGCCACTGCACCTAGCCTACATGTGATGTATTAATTTTAAAATGTAGGTTCATGTTGCTGACTGCCTGGGATAAATTGAGTACTAAAAAACTGTAAATTCATACATTGGCTATATGGGGAAAAAATTAAAAAATAAAAACTGTAAATTCAATTAATACTAACTCAGCTCTCCCTCTTTCTCACAAATAGTCCAATTTTATTATATAGAAATAATCCTTAGAATCTGATTTCATAGCCTAACTCAGGTAAAGGACTAATCTAATATTATTTGTAACTTCCTAAACTACTTTAAATTACCAGTTTCAAACACAGATATGTTTTTTTATACAGATTTTTTTCCATGGCATCATTTGATGGACTCCTCATGGCCTTTTCAAAAAATTCAGTAAATATGAGCCTTAGGGTTGGGAAGTTTCTCAAAAGCAAATTTAAATCTGTCTTGGTTATAAATGTATCATTGTGACACTCTTGATTTTTGCACCCAACCCCTTACTATCAAATATTATCTGATCTATGTGTTATTTAGATTGGAGATTACAAACTTTCTTGGGCTAATGGAAAAGTATAGCAATATGGAACATATGGGCTAAATGTGTTTTGGCTTTAGTGATGTTTAGAACCAGAAGTTGTCTTGTTTACTTTATTTACAGATGAGGAAACTGAAGCCCGAAGATGTTACATAATATAACCAGTTTCAAAAGATTGCATAATGGTAAAACTAGGACCATAGTCCAAGCCTCCTGACTCTCAAGCCAACTTCCACAATACCGTCTCTGCTAGAACACTTTACACATTGAGTTTCCTATGGAAGTTTATCCGGAATATTGCTCTTTACTTTTAGCAACAGGTTTCTCATAGAGATTTCAGTCTCTTTATGGGAGATATATTTCGGCAGACCGCATTGTCCAAAGACAGCTGCAACACTATCTGTCCCATACCACGTGCTATTGTTACAATGTGTTGATATGTTACATTATCTTAAATCTGAGCTTTTCTCTCCTGAAGAAGTGATGCTATGTGACTTCTGACACTATTCTTAAAAGGTGATACAGCTTCCCTCTGGTTCTTTTGGAATACCTACCTATGGGACCTGCCTTCCATGATGTGAGGAAAGACCAGGAAGCTAGAGAGGCCATGTGGAGATGTTCTGGCCAACAGACCCAGCTGGGTTCCCAGCTGACAGCCAGCGTCAACCATCATCCATGTGAGTGAATGAGCCTTCAGTAATGGATCCAGAGGCAGGAGGAGGGGAGGGACAAAAACCTACCTAATGGGTATCATGAACACTATTTTGGTGATGGGTATATTTATAGCCATGACTCAAGCATTACAAAAGCCACTCATGTAACAAAACCATTTGTACCCCCTTAATATTTTGAAGTTAAAAATAAATAAATAAATAAATAAAGTATCTTTTGATTTAAAAAAAAAAAAAAATCCTGGCCCCCTGCCACTAAGTCATCCCCATCTCTGGATTTGTTAACTCCCACTGTAACCATACCCTTGCTGTTCAAAGGGGTATTTGGAAAGGGACAGGGAACGAGACAGAGTCAGGGTAAAGATAATCCAACGCTTTTTCCTACTCCTTCCTTACCCAGCCCTGTGCTACTGAGGGAAGGCTCAAAAGAACCCCACTTGCTCCCCTTTGTTTTCCTGTCTCCGACCATTTGTTTATGCTTTTTCTTCCACGTGTTACCTCTTCTCTTTTTAAAGAATCAGTTCAAACGACCTCTCCTTCCAAAGAGCCTTCCCCGAGTGCTTCTACTGGCATATCATCTATATGCACAAGTTAAGATTACATCAGCTAAAAGTTGCAGACAATGTCCAAGGTTGGGCCGCATTTGATACACAAGAAACACATTGGGATTATTACTCCAGATCATGTGCATTAGTTCTACAAATGCTATTTTAAGCCAGAGTGGCTTTATTTGGCTTTCATCATTAGTACATAGTGAGGCTGTGGTCAACTTAAAACCCCACATCTTTTTTCTGTGAATTGTTCCCTAACCAGGCATTCCCTAACATGGACTTCTGCCTCAGACTTGTATCTAAATTTAGAAATGTCCCTATGAGCATCTTGACAGCAGGAATGTATCTATTAATCTTTATAGTATATACTGAAGGGACATGGTAGGTACCTGATCATAGCTCAGTGCAGCCTCAAACTCCTGGGCTCAAGCAATCCTTGTACCTCAGCCTCCTAAGTAGCTGGGACTACAGGCATCAGCCACTGTGTCTGGCCTCATTTCTTTTTTGCTAAAGTGCTAAAAAGAATAGAATCAAAGATAGAAACTTTGGCACAATATTTTTTTATTTCAGTAACGTTAGTATACTTAACAGTATCATTATCCAGCTCAACTTTACTAGATATCCGTCAAAATCATATTAGATATTTTCATAAATCCGAAATCCTTCTTGAATTAATTTATTTACTCATTCATTCATAATTTATTAAACACATGTGCCAGGCAGTGCACTAACTAGAAACACAAAAATAAGTAAAGCAGGATATCTGCTATCAGGAAATTCATCACCTATTGGTGTGCAGACAAACCATGTAAACGAATAATTGCAACACACAAAATTTAAATATTGTAAATTAAACATGATAAGTTTTATTGTATTGTAAAATTTAACTTATCCATATGAGAAGACAATGCAGAAAAAAATAAAAAGACAAGTAAAATGAGGAGAGAATCTTTGTAACATAAGATTAATACCTAGAATATGTAACAAACTACTAATATAAACCAGCAGGAAAAAGGCAAACAACTCAATTTAAAAATTAAAAATGGATGGAAGATATGAATAGGTAATTCATAAAAGAGAAAGTATTATAAAGATGACAAATAAATACATAAAATTTATTTTGTCTTACTGGTATTCAGGGAAATGCAAATTAGTATCGGTTTCCGTTTTTCTCCCCCCACCAATCAGACTGGCCGAAAGGATTCAGTTTTGAGGTTGTGGGAAAACAAATATTCTCATATATTATAAATGGGACTATAATATGACCCATTAATTTTCTTTTCTTTTCTTTTTTTTTGAGACAGAGTCTCGCTTTGTTGCCCAGGCTAGAGTGAGTGCCCTGGCATCAGCCTAGCTCACAGCAACCTCAAACTCCTGGACTCAAGCAATCCTACTGCCTCAGCCTCCCCAGTAGCTGGGACTACAGGCATGTGCCACCATGCCCAGCTAATTTTGTCTCTATATATTAGTTGGACAATTAATTTCTTTCTATTTATAGTAGAGATGGGGTCTCGCTCTTGCTCAGGCTGGTTTCGAACTCCTGACCTCGAGCAATCCACCGGCCCCTGCCTCCCAGAGTGCTAGGATTACAGGCATGAGCCACGGCTCCCGGCCTGGCCCATTAATTTTCAAAGGCAATTTAGTAACATTTATTAAATGTTTAAATGTTCCAACCATAGATTTCACTTTTCTGTTACATTTCTAGAAATACACTGGGTAAAAGAACATGGCCAAGGACTGCAGCTTTTGTTTATGTTAGCACAAAATTGGAAACAATCTAAATGACATCAATAAAGAAATAGTCAAATAATTTATGATAGAGCTACAACATGCTGTGCATCAGTAAAAAGAAGAGTAAAATTGATCTATAATCCGATGGCACAAGATTCTTCAAGACATGCAATTTCAAAAAAGGCAAGTTACAGAATGATAAATATAGTACAAAACTATTAATGTAAACAAAACTTTTTGCTTAAAAACTATTTATTTTTGTAGGTTTATATATTTGTAAGCACATGTTAAAAAAAATGAAAAAGGCCTCAGAGAATACACACCAATGGAAGAGGGTACATCTGGGTTGAAAGTTGCCACTAAGGAAATTTTATCTTTATCTGTATTGTTTAGATAGATATTTTATAGAGAATGCCAGCAAGGCATGGTGGCTCATACCTATAATCCTAGCATTTTGGGAAGCTGGGACAGGAGGATTGCTTAAGGCCAGGAGCTCAAGACTCACCTGTGCAACATAGCGAGACCCTGTCTCTACAAAAAGTAGGAAAATTAGCCAAGCATGGTGGTACATGCCACCACTCAGCTACTTGGGAGGCTGAGGCAGGAAGGTTTTGCTGCTGAGGCTTGGGCGCTAGAGTTGGAGGTTTCAGTGAGCTATGATGATGCCATTTACTCTAGCCCAGGCAACAGAACAAGACCCTGTCTCAAAAATAAAAAATAAATAAAGAGAATGCTTTCATATACTACTGGTATTATTTGAATAAATTTTTTAAAGTTAATATTTTTTAAAAAAATAACTGCAATACAGAATAAATGCTAACATGGAAGTATACACAATATACTATGTGGCCCAAAGGAAGGTGAAAATAATCTATTCTGTAAATTTCTCCATCTACTAAATATATCTTTATTCTTTTTTTCCAGAAATAAATTATATATCTCAAGTGTTCACAACATAAACACTGAGAAACTCAGACCAAGAAAAACTACTTTGGTGGTTTATGACAGTTTGAGCATGCTGGCTAATTTTCAGAAGTTAGAAACAAAATTATGAAGCACTCATGTTGATTAGTTATTCCTGCTAGCAGCTTTCTGAGGTGTGAGTGAGTCTCACCTAACAGGTGAGGAAATGGAGGAAAGGAGAAATTAGTGCCTTGTCCAGAATAGCTTAGCAATCAGTGGCAGGAGCAGAATTTCAAATCCAAAGGACCAACAGGGATTGATTCTTTGTGTTCAAACCAAGAGTCAACAGTAGGTCATGGTTTACAGGCATCTCCTGTTATTGTGAAACTCGAGAAGCTATGGCTGATCTCCACCCATTAGATTCCCTTACAGGGCTTGGGACTCACGCACATGGGACAACCAGGACATTTTGGTCTTTCCTCTGCAGCAAAACCACAGCAAAAGGTAGTTCTCCAGAAACATTCTGAGCCTGATTTCCCAAGCTCACTTTTCTGCTGCACATCAGACATAAGCTTAGCCACCACGAAGTATGAATTCCTCTGCCTTGGAGGGTACCCTTTATGTAACAATCTGCCCATCCTTATCTCAAGTTAGAAGAGGATTCAGTGATGTCAATAAGTCTCCTGGCATTTTTGTCCATGATACAGTGAAAAGTTCATTTTATTCCCCACTTAGCTTCATAAGTAAAAAAAGTACCCAGAAATGGTTGAGCATGTGGTATGTAAATGCACCAATAAATCTGAAGCTCCTGGCACCCTCATTACCCCCAACAGGTGAGTCAAGAGTGCACACTGGTAAGATGTGATGCCGAGGAAGTTGGCTCCCCCCCCTCCCTGATTTAGCTGAGACCTGTAATGATATTTGATGCAGTTTTCTGTATTTAATTAATTTAACATTCCAGATTTTTAATTTGCATTTAATTTAACATTTCAGGTTTTTAATTTACCAGATATTGTTTATCAAATATTCATTTCAGAGACTTTCACCGTATATACAGTGCACACCCTTCTTTAATTAGTGTGTGGTAAATTAATTCTTCTATCCTTGCTCCTTCATCAGATATTGGATTAAGGAAGTTGCACTGTTTCAACACAGCACATAAACTTGCTTATTAAACCAAGATGGTAAATTTCCCCATGTATGTGCATTGGTAGTCTGCTTTCATGCTTAACCTGATAAAAACTGTTATGGTTAAAACAAGAAATCTCTTATTATTCAAAACCTGCTACCTGCTTTGACAATGTTAGTGTTAGATTGTATATTCCATCCAATTATTAGATCCAGTTTTGCTCTTTTTTCTATCTTGGACCTTTAACTCTGCCACCTCCCTATCCTTCGTTCTCTGTCTTCCTTCATCCATATTATGACCCACTTCCTCCCTGGGGCTTTTGTTAAAATGAGATTACACTTGTCATGACTCCCTGTTAACTTTTCTATAAGAGTCAGGCTAACCTAGATTACAAATTTATCTTCTGATCCTTAAATTTGACATCTTCCTTCCCTCTTACCCATCCCTTACCTCTCAGAAAATAATAACCAATCTCCTAATTGATACCATATTTAAATTTTGTTGGTAGGGATCATTGTGGAGAAAGAAGTCTTATCTTTCCTATTACATGATAAGCTATTTGAGAACACATTTTACTTAGCTCTGCATTGTGAATAGAGCCTAACATAGTGCATTGCAAAATAGGCAAACCATAAATGTTTGTTGGATGTCTAGATAGATGGTTGAATAGATAAATGATTAGATGAATAGATATCTATTGTGTGCCTGGCACCAAGCTTGTTTTGGGTTTTTTGGTTTTTTTTTTTTGTTTTTTTTTTTTTTGAGACAGTCTCGCTCGGTCACCTGGACTAGAGTGATGTGGTGTCAGCCTAGCTCACAGCAACCTCAAACTCCTGGGCTCAAGCTATTCTCCTGCCTCAGTCTCCTGAGTAGCTGGGACTACAGGTGTGAGCCACTGCGATCAACCTCAAGCTCATTCTTTAAACTATGTTTTCCCATTTAAGTATTTCTCATAATGAGGAATTATCCCCACTTAAGATGAGGATACTGATGCTCAGAGAGTTCATTCATGACCTCACAGCTAGCAAGGATCTGAATTTGAATTTGAACCCCAACCTGCCCAATCCTCCTGTACTTAGTACACATGGGCAGGACTGACTACATAATTGGTGGGGCTCAGTGCGAAATTCAATGCAGACCCTTTGTTTAAAAATTATTAATTGCTTCCATACAGGTTGTATTAATTTTTTAAAAAAAAGAAAAATTATCAATCATTTCAAGAAAGGGACAGCAGAGCTTTAAACCTAACACAGGGCCCTTTGAACCACAAAGTCCATAGGACTTCACAGGTTGTACACTTATGAAACCAGACCTGTGCCTGGAGCTTAGCCATAGTTTTTAACCACATTCCAGCTCTAGCTTCTCAATCCCAGGCTGCTCATTAGAATCTTCTTAATTCCTACACCCAGAGAAATTTTTCCAACTTACCTGTCAAAGGTAAGAAACAAACCAGTCTTACCCTCTCTACAGATCAGAAATTTGAATCTTGTTTAGATGCTTGTGGTAAGTTAGTCATGTCTCCTAAAATAGATTGAGAGTGCCTTGTGGGCAAAGAACAACTCAAAATACAATTCTATCACCACCAGCGGTGGCAGGTAGAGACTGGAGAAATAGCATGCTTTACTCGGCAATACCTCACTGTCCAGATAAAACAAACTCTCTAAGAATCAGAATCCTGCCCTTGCTACTCAGATGAAACAGATTAAGTATATAGGCAGGTAAGGAGAAGCCAGACCTTAGATGGGAACCATAAGGAGTAAAGTGGTGACAATCCAGCAGTTAAGCCAAGAGTTAGAGCTGATAGTGGTACCCTAGAAAGAATTCTCCTCTTTGAGCTTCCATGAGCCAATATCACTGCCAATTTGGTGTGAGCCAAATCTAAGGACTCTTAGTGTGAAAATCAACACTTTATATGGTCCCAAGCTAAATGACTCCTTCTCCTCACCCCTATGGCCATCTCATGGTGGCTACTGTTCTTTTCAAAGGCAAGGTAAAGACATGTGGATAGGTTTTTAAAGATGTTTTAAGACACTAATTTCAGAGGTGGTGGCCATTGTTAAAATATCACAGAAGCAGAAGCAACAAAGTCTTTGAAATCTTGTGGACCACCACAAGGCAGTATTGGCTGCCCTTCTTGTGACCTAGGAGAGCATATTAAAGGCCAACACCTAATAAAACCACCACTGGAGTCACTAAATGAGCATGTATAGTACCTTGGGGGCAAACACCTACTCTGACTATTGAAAGCCAGTTTTTTAGTGTCCTTAAGAGCAGGTCTCATGTCTGGTTTGTTCCTGGAAGAATCCCCAGGGTCTAATGCAGTTGCTCAAGAAATGTGGAAGGGAAGAAAGAAGAAAGTTATTCCAAGGCGAAAGATGAGACTTAAGTTTAGGAGATACAACTTCATGTTTTGTGCCTTTGCCATTTTAATTTATTTCAAAAATAGATGATGGCATTTATATAAATAATTTTTTGAGTTATACTTTAGTGTTTTATATCACACTTAACTTCATCACTTAGAAACTTTGGCACCATGGCCGTCACCTGAAATTCAGAATTGAAGTATGAGCATTTGATTTTGCCTTTACCATACACTTCTGGCCACCCGGACAGCTGCGGATCCCTGGCAGTGCACTGCTTGATGACAGCACCAGTGCCTAGGGGGTGTCAGCCGGGAGGCCCTGACTATCATTTGCTATAAGGCGTTCTTTTCTAAACAAATTTTTCACTTTGGATTAATTTTAGATTTACAGACAAGTGACAAAGATAGTACAGAGAGTTTCCATATAGTCTTCACGCAGTTTCCCCTGATATGAGAATCTTACATAACCATGGCACGTTTGTCAAAACTAAGAAATTAACATTGGTACATTATTATTAACTACACTCCAGACTTTATTCAAGTTTCACCAGCTTTCCCACTAATGTTCTTTTTTAAAAATTATTAATAGATTTTACTTTTTGGTACAGTTTTAGATTAACAGAAAAATTGAGCAGGTGGTACAGAGTCCCACATACCCACTCCATCCCCAACCCTCCACCCCTATCACACAGTTTCCCCTATTATTAACATCTGGCATCAGCGTAGTAAATTTGATGAAATAATGAACCGATACTGAAACATTACTATTAACTAAAGCCCATAGTTTGTATTAAGGTTTAATCTTTGTGTTGTACAGTTCTATGGGGTTTGACAGGTGTCTGAAGACATTTATACACCATTGCAGCATCATACAGAATAATTTCACTATCCTAAAGATCCTCTGTGCTCCACCTATTCATCTCTCTCCTCTCTTCCTCCAGAACCCCTGGTAACCACTGATCCTTTTCACTATCTCTTTAGTTTTACCTTTTCTGAAATCTCATATAGCTGGAATCATGCAGCATGTAGCCTTTTCAGACTGGCTTCTTTCACTTAGCAGTATGCCTCTAAGGTTCCTCCATGCCTTTTCATGGTTTGACTAATGTCCTTTTTCTGTTCAAGGATCCAAACCAGGGTACCACATTATATTTAATAAGAAGACATTTTTAACACTTCATCTTCTATGGTCAGAATCCTTTTCAAAGCAAAAAATTCAGTTTAGTGTCCTTTGGCGATTTTTTTTCCTCCACTTAACATTATATATATTTGTTTAATAAATATTAGTTGAGCTCTTATTATGCACCAGGAATTGTCTTAAGCAAGGAATACACAGACTTGAACAAGATATAAAAAATATCCTTGCTCCCAAACAGATTAAAAACCATTCTTAAAATTACTGTTAATGGCTGGATATTATTCTATTTTATCAGCTTAATTGGAAACATATCATCTCCAAATTTCTTCTATTTTAAATAATACTATTATGAACAAATATTTGGCCATCATTATTAGGTCTTTAAGAGAGAGCATTAAAAGTAAAAAAGATAGGTACTTTCTTTTTTTTTTGAGACAGAGTCTCACTTTATTGCCCAGTCTAGAGTGAGTGCCGTGGCGTCAGCCTAGCTCACAGCAACCTCAAACTCCTGGGCTCAAGCAATCCTGCTGCCTCAGCCTCCCAAGTAGCTGGGACCACAGGCATGTGCCACCATGCCCGGCTAATTTTGTCTATATATATTAGTTGGCCAATTAATTTCTTTCTATTTATAGTAGAGATGGGGTCTCGCTCTTGCTCAGGCTGGTCTCAAACTCCTGAGCTCAAACGATCTGCCCACCTCGGCCTCCCAGAGAGCTAGGATTACAGGCTTGAGCCACCGCGCCCGGCCAGTACTTTCTTTTTTTAAGCATTTGATATATGGTGCCACATTCCTGAGCAGAAAGGGTGTAGCTACTGACACTTGTCCAGCAGTGAGAGTTCCCATCTTACCTTTACTATGACTGCTCTCCTCCCCTTTACATCTTCCCCCTACTCCCTGTGGTTGCCCTCAGTTTCTTTGCCCCTTCCAATGCAAGAATATAAGCAGTCAGCCTCCCGATGTAAGCAGACCTTTTGGCTGTAAATTGATTCATGCAATCTACCTCCCACCAAAACTCTTTTCTCTATGTTTGTGCCACACACTCATATCTCACTTTAGCATATTCCATTCTCTCGGGGCCCTGCATTATGCCTCTTTGAGCCTACGTTCCTCACTGTGAAACTAGCACACTCTAACCTTTGTGTCAGGTCTGCATGTTGACAACTCTTGATTGCTCACTGATGACCAAGCTATATTTCCACGACACCAGGAGGTGATACTAGCTAGACTATTAAAAATATGTAAACTGAGGGCAATTTATTGCAAATTCATCTCAAGACTCACTCTCTTTAACTAATATTTCACCTTATTATAGTGAACACAAGCCTTACAAATGGGCCCTCATTCTGAAAATCATTATCTTTAGCCTACTGAACACAGTGTCACATACTGGAAATAATGTGGTCTTTGGAAATGAATGAACTTAAGTTTCAGATGTGCAACCACTTGCTAGTTGTGTTGCATTGAACAAGTAGTATAAAACTCTCTTAGAACCCAGATTATTCATTTCTAAACTTGAGGCACTAATAGTAGCTAACCCTTGGATAGAAGCCGTGGCTAGAGTATACCATGTGCCAGAAACTGTTGGAAATGTCTTATTGCCCTGACTCATTTGATCCTCATTACAGCTTAATGAAGCAAGTTTAATTATCATCATTCCCATTTTACAGAAAAGCAAGTAGCTCGCCGTAGATCACGCAGCTAGTAAGAGACAAACCTGGGAAATTTAACCCTGAAGAGACTGGCTCCACATTCTTAACCCCTGCACTACATGTCCTCTCATTGATACTGTGTGAAATAATTTTGAGGATTAAATGAAACAACCTATATTAAGGATCTATTACATAGTGTGTGTGGCACATAATAAATTCTGTGCTGCCTTTTACTTGTTTCCATTGTAACATTGTTATCTTCCTGGTCTGAGGTACTCAGATCTCAGACAAGCAGGTGTAGCACAATCATACCATTCTGCCTGTGGATCAGACAGAGCACGGCACTACGGACAGCTAAAAACAGTTTGGTATTCCTAAAGGGAGGCATGAACGGAGAGAGATGAGACTGTTTGGAGGATGGGAGTGAAGTCATAGTGGACCTTGAGTGTCCAGGGGGAGGCAGTATAACGTAGAGTACAGAATACACGCTTGGGCCGGGTGCGGTGGCTCACGCCTGCCTGTAATCCTAGCACTCTGGGAGGCCAAGGCGGGCGGATTGCTTGAGGTCAGGAGTTCAAAACCAGCCTGAGCAAGAGGGAGACCCTCGTCTCTACTATAAATAGAAAGAAATTAATCGGCCGGCTAATATATATAGAAAAAAAATTAGCCGGGCATGGTGGCACATGTCTGTAGTCCCAGCTACTTGGGAGGCTGAGGCAGGGGGATTGCTTGAGTCCAGGAGTTTGAGGTTGCTGTGAGCTAGGCTGACGCCACAGCACTCACTCTAGCCTGAGCAACAAAGTGAGACTCTGTCTCAAAAAAATAAAAATAAGAAACAGAATACGGGCTTGGAATCAGCTGGGTTCGAATCCCAACTCTGCCTACTTCATTGGGTAGTCATGAAGATTAAATGAGATAGGGTACAAGTGGAGCTCCCCACACTTCCTCTGCTTAAATTCATTCACATTCACAGAAATATACACTACCCAGTAGTCCAGAAATAAGATTAATCTCAGAATAAACAATGTAAAAAACGTGTAGTCCCATGTATTCGATTTAGTCAGCAAATGGACGGATTTTCAGAATTGCGTCTAAAACTGTTGATGTCAAGCTGCTAGGAAGTGTGCTGGGATGTGAGAGTAAAGCAGGCCTGGAGGGGCAGGTAAATGTCATAAGTGACTGTACACCTGTCCCTAAAGGGGTGTACTCTGCTGGTGGAAAGGATAGCTTTTTCAAACTTCATCAAAACCTCGATGAAATCATCCTCATAATTCTCAACCATCTATTGCTCAGATTCTACATTCACCAAGCAACTTCTGGTTAATGCCTAGATCACAAAAAAAAAAAAAAAAAAGTGTCCTGGTAGAGTGCACAGACCTATTCCTGGTCCTAGAAGGAAAGATCTCTATTGTAAATATGTAGAAATTTGGCCAGGTACAGTGGCTCACACCTGTAATGCCAACATTTTGGGAGGCTGAGGTGGGAGGGTCCTTTGAGACCAGGAGTTTGAGATCAGCCTGGGCAATAGAGCAATATCCCATCACTAAAAATCAATAAATAAATGTATAGAAATTAGTCTTATATAAATTGGGAGCTATTGCTACCCAGAAGATAGACTAATCTCTCTCTCTCTCTCTCTCTCTCTTTCTCCTTTGATTCCATCAACAGGGAAATTTTGGAAACCCCACTCTAAATCTCTGGCTGCCTGAGCACCTATGTGCCAGCCATGAGCTTGGTTGGCAGAGTGAGGAATTCAACACTGAAAATGACACAGTCTCTACAAAAACAACTTAAAATCTAGTAGAGATAATAAAGCAAATATACCGAGAGCTAAAATAAGGCACAAGTTGGACAAAATGTGATCTCATTATCACCTTGAAAAACCCCCAAGGCCAAGTCTAGGCCTCTTAGTTTTATTCAACTTAAGGAGGTGATAATGAGGAGAAGATGTTCTTGCCCATTAAAAGAGTTCTTGGTGTGTAGACCAAGACTAGCTGCTAAATGGTGGGATTTTACTTCTCGTGTTCATAGATAATACATTTACTTTTATGATATATGTTTTATGAGAACTATTCCTACCAAACGGGGAGAAAATAGAAATGCAAACATAGGGAGCAGGAGGAAAATTTATGTATAGATTAAAAAAGGGCCTGGTGCGGTGGCTCACACTTGTAATCCTAGCACTCTAGGAGGCCGAGGCGGGCAGATCGCTCAAGTTCAGGAGTTCGAAACCAGTCTGAGAAAGAGCGAGAGGCTGTCTCTACTAAAAATAGAAAGAAATTAATTCGCCAAATAAAAATATATTAAAAAACTAGGCCAGGCGCAGTGGCTCACGCCTGTAATCCTAGAACTCTGGGAGGCCGAGGCAGGTGGATAGCTCGAGATCAGGAGTTCGAAACTAGCCTGAGCAAGAGCGAGACCCCGTCTCTACTATAAATAGAAAGAAATTAATTGGCCAACTAATATATATAGAAAAAATTAGCCAGGCATGGTGGTGCATGCCTGTAGTCCCAGCTACTTGGGAGGCTGAAGCAGAAGGATTGCGTGAGCCCAGGAGTTTGAGGTTGCTGTGAGCTAGTCTGATGCCACGGCACTCACTCTAACCTGGGCAACAAAGCAAGACTCTGTCTCAAAAAAAAAAAAAAAAAAAAGCTTGGTGACATCCAAACCTAGCCAGTGCCCGCTCAGCTGGTGACAATGAGGGTCCACACCTGACCCCTCAGACTCGGACCACAGTTCTCTGACACACGCACATACTCCTCATCTTTGCCTTTGACACCCTGCCCTGCCGTAGCCCAGACCCAAACATTGCTTTCGAGTTAAGCTTTTTCTCCCTTCAGCTGATATTAACAGAAGAACTCTCTTCCTCCTCTACGCTCCCACACATGTTGTCTCAAAGGCCTGGTGACATGCCGCACATTTTGTCCTGCAGGTAGTGAGAGGTAGCCAAAAGAATATTAGAAATTGAATCAGAAAGCATGGGCTGAATCTGAATCCTGCCATCAACTATCCGTAGAAGAGTGGGAAAGTCATAATTCCCAATCGCAACAAAGGGAGAAATTGTGTTCACTTCCAAGGGGGATGAGGAGGCTCAAATAACATGGTTTATGATAAAGATGAGCCAGCTGAAAGTGTTGCACCTTTTAAAAGTAATTGCATATATCTGAGGGCCTTCTTGAACCGGACAGGAAAGCAAAAGGAGTTGTATTTTATCAAAGGTGGGTGACATCAAAAGAAAGAAATCTAGTTTTTAAAGAAGAAGAGGAAGACAATTTGGTGGAAGGATTCACAGAAGACTTAACTTACCTATGATTTTTTGGTGGTAGGAGAACATTCTAGAAGCAAAATTAAAATAATCTATGTCCCTTATGTTTATGACAGTGGACAGCAAGGATTATAGAACTGAGAAAAGTATAAGAAATGTATTAATAGACTAAATCATATTTTAATTTGAATACATAAACGATAGAGAATTTCACTTTAAATAAATAAGAAAAGCTGAATCCGAACCAGAATCCTTAGTTTAGTCTATTCTGTAAACAAGACACCTGAGTCTTCCAGAACCCGCATCATTAGAACTTACCTTAGCACCTAAGAACCAGTATTAACCACTTCGGTATGAGTGTCAACTCAGTGGATAGCGCACAGTGACATTAGCTGACAGCCGTGATACGAAGGTGCACAGCCGAGCATCGACTTTAGCCGATGGCCATGATATGACTTTTCTAATTTCTCAGTTATCAAAATAAAATTGTGAACATTTAAAAATAACATAATAAAAACATATATGTACACATAATAAAAACATATATGTACATGTTACCTATTCTAATTTACAAGTAAAGCTGCCTGTAAAGTAAAACAAGCTTTCAGTGCTTTAAAGATTTCCTCATCACACAAGAGCAAAACGGATTCGTCGTCAATGCACAGCACAAACTATCGTGCAGACTATGAGTGCCGGCTGTGGGCAAGGTGTCTCGGCTGGTAAGTGCCGTCTCAAAGTGTTTAACTACTTAAAAGCAATCCAAAGGTTTAGAATAATGTAGTGGGAAAAGCACCAGACTGAGAATCAGGGGGCCTGGGTTTCAATTTTTATCATTAATGTTTGTGAAGTAGTCTCAGAAGAGTCTCTGGGCCTGTTTCTTCATTTGTATAATGAAACGAAGCCTTCAGTGCCCTATAAGGGCCCTACTGCCCTCTGCTTCTCTGAGACTATCAAATTAACAAACTTCAGAAGGTCAGTGATCAGCCAGGGCAAAAGCCATTCTGCTCACTCTCCTGCCTTGAAAGTTATGGTATGAAATCTCCCACTAGACATGGGACCTTGTCATCCAGGAGCTGAATGTCCATCAGGATGACATGAAAACCAACCAAACCAACAAAAAATCAGAAAATACTAAAACTGAAAGGAATTTACAGGTTATCTGGTTCTATTTCTTTCTTGTAAAGATGAGGAAACCAAGGATCAGAAGGGTCAAATGTCATTTCCCAAAAAATGCACAGCTAGAGGAAGCATAGGACAAGATGGAAAGAGCACTGGACAGGGAGTCCTTGCTAGACAGGAACTAATTGTGCTGCACTGGGTCAGTGGCCACATCTCTGCAGGGCTCAGCCTCTCCTAGGGAAGCTTAACTACTATGCAGCTTAACTACTGTTTCTTCCACTCTAACCCTCTTGTGCAGTTGGGACTATAACCCAACCCACCTGACTCCCCCACCCCCCCGCCTCCGCCCTGGGCTTTTTCTGTCCCGCCAAAAAAAGAAACAAGGATGCTGAGGAAACACACCCAGCTGCAAAGTCCTAGGAAGATGAGAGGAATGGTAGAAGCTTTTGAATAGCTTATCCTGGAGCCCGTTAGTGCCCCCAGGAGACTCATCTGAGAATTTATATGTGCATCTCTCAAAATACCCTTTACCTGATCATGAGAATAATTTTACTCATGTAGTCATTCTGAAATGCATAATTCTTAAGTGCAGGGAATAAAATTAGTTGGTAGTGTTCAAATTCAGAAGACAGGCCGGGCTCGGTGGCTCACGCCTGTAATCCTAGCACTCTGGGAGCCCGAGGAGGGAGGATTGCTCGAGGTCAGGAGTTCGAAACCAGCCTGAGCAAGAGCGAGACCCTGTCTCTACTATAAATAGAAAGAAATTAATTGGCCAACTAATACATATAGAAAAAATTAGCCGGGCATGGTGGCGCATGCCTGTAGTCCCAGCTACTCGGGAGGCTGAGGCAGCAGGATTGCTTGAGCCCAGGAGTTTGAGGTTGCTGTGAGCTAGGCTGACGCCACAGCACTCACTCTAGCCTGGGCAACAAAGTGAGACTCTGTCTCAAAAAAAAAAAAAAAAAAACTAATTCAGAAGACCAAAAAAAAAAAAAAAACAAAAAAACAGTTGTGTACAGGCAGAGGATATTTACAGCAAAGTTGATAAAGCTACAGCTTCAGAGCACAGGCTCTTTCCAAGACCCTGGGAGGATTCTAGCAATGAGTTCAAATGGTCATATGATTGTATAAAATTTGCAGAAGTGAGATATTTTCTCATTCTTTTTCTTTAAAAAAGTAATAAGCCTTGGTGCTGTTCACTTCCATTGTCACAATAAAAAAGTAATAAGCCTGAGGCCCCATAAAACTTGCATGCATTCCCATATTCAGGGCTGAATTTCCTCTCTTGTTCCCCCTTCCCTCCCCCCTCCTGCCCTCTTTTCCCTCTTCTCTTGCCCTTCCTCCTTCCCTTCTTCCCTCCCTTCCTTCCCTCCTTCTAAGACTAGAAGAAGGAAAAGTTGGATTTTTTTTTTAATGAAAAGAAATAGATAACTTAAGAGAAGATCAAGAAAGAGGAATAAAAACAAGAAGGTATGAAGTGCAAAATCTTGAGTGACACAATCCCAGTGCCCTTGAATCAGATAGGTGGGAAGAGTTCTGCTCTCAGTACAGGAAGTTCACTGAAAATATACTGAGTGTAAAACTCACACTGCCTTTTGTCTCATAGAAGTTCCGGCTGTTTTGATTGGTTTGCCACAATGATGACAGATCACATCCAAAAATTTGTCAAACAACCTGTTTAGACAGTTTTGTTTTATTTTTTGTTGTTTTGCTAACTTGTCTGTCCTCCTGTTCAGTTAAGTCAAGTAAAAATAAACCCACATTGTTACAAGTTTGGTTGGTGAGATCTTTAAAGCTACTACTAGAACCTCATAGGAAGATTCATTCGACTTCTAACGTTGTCTATGTAAGAATAGAAGAGGCTAACTTGAACCTCTAAACTTCCTGCAACAGAGCCTTCTATCTGGGGACTTTTACTTTATAGTGGGTAAGATTATGTTTTTTACAGGAGGGGTATTTTGCTGTACCTACTAGGAATGCTACAAAAATGCACTTTGGGCCAAGCACAGTGGCTCACACCTGTAATCCTAGCACTCTGGGAGGCCCGAGGCAGGAGGATTGCTTGAGCTTAGGAGTTCAAGACAAGCCTAAGCAAGAGTGAGACCTCATCTCTACTAAAATTAGAAAAATCAACCAGGCATCATGGTGGTACCTATAGTCCCAGCTACTCAGAAGGCTGAGGTAGGAGGATCACTTGAGCCCAGTAGTTTGAGCTACGATGATGCCACCATACTCTACCCAGGGCAAGAGAGTGAGACTCTGTCTCAAAAAAAAAAGGAAATTAAACCCTCCTCCTCACTCCTCCCTTCATAAAAAAAAAAATGCACTTTGCTTGTGACCTAGTCTGTTCCCTTTAGCAGTGCATATATATCTGATAGAGGAAATAGGGAGTGGTGAATTATGAAATATTAAGAGTAATTGAGTCACGTACCTGTTACCAGATGCCTTTCCTGGTTACAACCTCAAATGTTACATATGGCTCCACAGATTTATGAGTTCTGCAATTAAAATAGAAACCTCTGTGAAGGAACAGCAGGTATTTTTAGCTTACTTTGTCCTAAGAAAAGTCAAATACTATAAGCAGATGAGTCACTAGTAAAGCCAGATGAAGACCATCAAGGTTTTCTCCCAGGCTTGATACACAGTGACATCCCAGACATGGAGAATGCTTAATCCTTTCTTTCTAGAGACGGATGTTTGTCATTCTGGGTGGAAGAGGTCAGCCTAAAGACAGGGTAATTCAGGAAACATCACTTTTCTCTGAAGACTCTAAAATGCAATGTTTCCCAAACTTGCCAGATAAGAATTATCTGAGGCAGTTGTTACAAATCAGATTTCTAGACAAGGCTTAGGTGGAGTCCAGGAATCTGCATTTTTAGCAAGCATGGTAGGTGACTCTTATCACTGAACAAAGCCGAGGCTCAGAGTGGCTCCCAGAGTCATCACATTATTAAAGTAAATACGGCAGTCATGGGGAAATGCACTTTAACTTGCACACAGCTGGGAAGCCACTGGGATTCGTGACTTGGAATTTCATCTTCAAGCCAAGATGTTAAACTTATTAACCGATGTGCACTCCTATTATCAGCCATAATGGTTTCCTTCTTCATGTCTTAGGGGAGTGCCATATGCCCAGAGTTCCTGATAGCAGAAAACCAAAATATTAAAAGAATAAATTACTTCAAATTACATATATGCTGCTGAACTATTCTAAGGTATTTGGAATATTAACAAATTTTGAACTTGGCCAATGATCATTAATGGCATTGTCCTCTGAGCATATTCTTCAGAATATAAACCTTCAGAATTTGCTTTCGACTGCCCCAGTACTGGTATCTTCATCATACTACAAAGAAAGCAAGGGGTTGGTTTTGCCAGCTCTTTAAAGTGTTTTCTCTGAGACACCTACAGTCGGAGACAGCTCACCTTGGGGACAGTGCCAGAACGCGTGGCTGCCTCTTTTCCTTGCCTGCCGCAGTCTGCAGTGCCAGTTCCAGCATGACCCAGACAGCTGAAGAATGCAAGGAAGGCAGAGGAGGGTCTGCCTGGGGGAAAGGGAAAACTCACTTCCTCCTCTCCAGGGATGTCCTCCAACTAAGGAGAGCTGCCAAGACCCAAGGTCAAGTTCGTCATACATATTAATGATAGGAAAAAATCCCAGAATTATGAATAAAATTTAAACCTGTAAAAAAATATATCCTTACTATAAGGGACCGGGTTCTATCACATGCTATTGATGCGTCATAGTTCTAATTCCTGAACAGAAATATAACTCTTTTAAAATGTTATTAATTTTTAAGAAGATAACAGTCACATGTTCAAAATAAGCAAACAGGAGACAAGGTGAAAATCTCACTTCTATTTTGTCTTTAATCTTCCTAGTTCCTTTTTCATGCCCAGACTACCACTGCATTTAGTTTCTTATATATCCTTCCAGAAATTATGGAAAAACAAGCAAATGAAAATATATATTCATATTCTTCCTCCTTTTATATAAAAGGAAACATCCTAGGCATGTTATCCTTAACCTTGCCTTTTTTCACTCAATACATATATCTTACAATTCTTTCCATAGTGGTACAAAGAGAGCCTCTTCATTCTTGTTTCCAGCTGCATAGTATTCCATTTTAGAATGCACCGATTTATAGTGAAACCATTATTTTTACTTTATTTCCTGACAGTGAAATAAATGGCTTCATTTTGGATGCCTAAGAGTTAAGAAAGCCCAGAAACACCAAGAAGTTCCATGAAGTTATACGTGAAGAATTTCTGAAGATTCTCAGATGGATATGATTTAAGAAATATAATTTGTTTCATATATAATTTAAAAAGATTATTTAATATATGCGTTATACAACAAGAACAACCAAAAAGCACTTAAGAGGAATTAGAAAAGATTTGAAACCCGAAGATGGGTTAAGTAAGACAAAGAATGCAAAAACAGGAGAGACAGAAGACCGGCTTTGTTTCTGTAACTCCCTTTCGGTTTTGTCAAACTCCTCTCAGTTCGTGGAGAGACCAAGGGTTATTAGAAAAGTCTCTCTGAGAATATGTACTCAAGTGATCTAATTAGGAGGGAAAGAGAAGAGGTTGGGCAAAGGGAAGGCTAGGAGGAAGACAAGAAGGGGCAGAATTGCAATATCCCTATGTTTTTATTGTAATAAGTTAAACTGTTCCCTAAGAGTCTATTTCCTCTAGGCTGTGATTTTACAAAAGTAAAACTTTTAACTTATAACTCAATGTCTTTGACTACAACATTATTAAAGGTTCAACTTTTGATTTTTACCAAGCTTTAAACTATTGGGTCATATCACAGAGATTTGTGATGTCCCTTTTCTAGGTATTTCCTTCTCAGAAGAAGTCAAAACAAAAGGTTTCATCTCCTGCTATAAATTTACAATTATATCAGTAAGTATAACTTTAAGTCATTTTTTAAAAATTTTTTTGAGGGCCGAGTGTGGTAGCTCACGCCTGCAATCCCTAGCACTCTGGGAGACCGAGGCAGTCGGATTACTTGAGCTCAGGAGTTCGAGACCAGCCTGAGCAACATTAAGATCCCGTCTCTACTAAAAAAAATAGAAAGAAATTAGCTGGACAACTAAAAATATGTAGAAAAAATTATCTGGGCATGGTGGCACATGCCTGTAGTCCCAGCTATTGGGAAGCTGAGGCAGTTGGATCGCTTGAGCCCAGGAGTTTGAGGTTGCTGTGAGCTAGGCCGATGCCACAGTACTCTAGCCAGGGCAACAGAGTGAGACACTGTCTCACAAAACAAAACAAAAAAGCGCCAAATATTTCTAAAAGGTCAAGATAACTTTAACTTATCTCCACCTTTGCAACTCTAGCTTGTGTTCCCTGACCTGGGATGTTGGCAAAATTCAGCCAAAATTAGATGGGCATACTGTTATACTAATGATAAAAATATAAATTGGTACTACATTTCTGGAGGACAATATGGCACTATGTAGATAAACCTTTAAAAAATATTTATACTCTTAGGCTCAGAAGTTGCATTTCTGAGACTCTGTACTAGGGAAAGTTTACACTTTAGCTACAGGGATGAAAACCTAAATGTTCCAACAATAGGAAACTGGATTAGCAGGTGTTTTTAAACATTTTGGTCTCTGACCCCTTTATGCTCTTAAAAATTTTTGAAATATTTGTCGCGTGCATGTTGGACAGATGGGAGGGGGAAGGGAGGGTTGGGTATATACACACCTAATGGGTGCAGTGTGCACCTTCTGGCGGATTAGGACGTTTGAAGCTCTGACTTGGGTGCGGCAAAGGCAATATATGTAACCTAAACATTTGTACCCCTGAAATAGAAAATATTTCAAAAATAAATTTTTTTTTTTTGGCCAAGTGCGGTGGCTCACGCCTGTAATCCTAGCTCTCTGGGAGGCCAAGGTGGGCGGATTGCTTGAGCTCAGGAGTTCGAAACCAGCCTGAGCAAGAGCAAGACCCCGTCTCTACTATAAATAGAAAGAAATTAATTGGCCAATTAATATATATAGAAAAAAATTAGCTGGGCATGGTGGCGCATACCTGTAGTCCCAGCTACTCAGGAGGCTGAGGCAGAAGGACTGCTTGAGCCCAGGAGATAGAGGCTGTTGTGAGCTAGGCTGATGCCACGGCACTCACTCTAGCCTGAGCAACAAAGTAAGATTCTGTCTCAAAAAAAAAAAAATTTTTTTAGTACACCACAGGGATTTTCTATGTGTGGGTTATATTTATTGATATTTACTATATTAAAATTTTTAACTGAGAAATTGAACTAGCAACTAAAATAATCACTCAAGGGCTTCTCCTCCAGATGTTCACTGGTACTTCAATATGTAACAGAAGTGTTTTCTGAGTACTTCCCATTTCATCACAAATAATATTAATAGAATGTGGACTCAAAGGTTAAGATTTAATGAAATTAATAGTTTATTATTAAATAATTAGATAAATGATATTTAAATCATTTTTGTTTAATCGTTATTTAATATCTAATTATTAATTATTCATTATTTTATGTAATTGCCAAGTATTAGTTATAGCACTATGCAAAATTGGGCACTAAAAACTACAAGACTTATGGGAAAAAGTGTTTAGGACACAACATTGAAAAACTTTGTCAGTGTATTAAAAATATAAGAATGTTTTTTAAAATCAGCATGCTTTTACAAACAAGTTAAATGTGCATTTCATAAATATAGCAGTTCCTCGAATAACATCATTTTGTTCAACATTGATGAGTAATAAAATCAATTTCTGGCTGGGACCACTGTCTATATGGAGTTTTCATGGTCTCCCCATGGCTGTGTGGGTTGTTTCTAGATACTCCAATTTCCTCCCACATCCTAGAGATATATGTGTTAGATTCATTGGCTTGTCTAAATAGTCCCCGTCTGAGTGGGGGGATATGTGTGAGCACATCTGGAGATGGAATGGCATCCTGTATTGCCGGGGTTGGTTCCTTCCTTGCTCTCTGGGCTGCTGGGATAGGCTCAGGCCACCTGCAACCCTGAACTGGAATTAATGGGTTGGAAATAGATGAATGAATGAATATAAATTAAAATTAATAAAGTATACAATAGTCATGCAAATGCATGGCAATAAATGATGTGGTACTACAGTGCTCAGTGAGCCCCTAATATTTGTTATTGTTTTTGAACTGCATGATGGTAGGAGGTACTCCTGACAATTTTCGCCTTGCAAACATCTTTCTTGATTTAACCCACCACCACTACAACTACCATCACTCACTGATTCACCAAAACTTGGGTAAATAATTATCTTACTTGTTTTGATAATCTTTCTTAAATGTATGTATACTTGCAGTAATTTCAGTGTTGAATATTAAAAATGTTTTGGATCTTTATTGAGAATTTTGATGATCTTTTTGTGACCAGAAAAATGCCCTAGGAACTTTAACACTTGTTCATATCCATTGGATTTGTTTCATGCCATTTTCAAGAACCTATCCACGATGATAATGAGAACTTACTGTATAGCACTTTACCTTTAAAAAGATCTGCAGTTTGCTTGTAAGAGCCAGCACCTGCCTGCCTACCAGGCTGCCCACTGGGTTCCCACACCCATCAACCTGTGTGGGAAAGAAAAAAAACAACAGACAGGAAAAGAGTGAGTGAATCATGAGATAAAAAGAAGGAGAAAAAAGAAAACAGAGAGGAACAATGCAACATATGCTGAAAGCAGAGAGGGGAAAATTAAAGAGGGGAAGATTTGGGCTGGGCCACGACGGCAAAGGTAGGAAGGGTTGCAGTTTGCCAGTTATTGCGAAGTAGTTGAAGGAAGGTTATCTGAAATGGAACAAAAGGCTGAACCATCAGATGTTGATGGGTGTAGCTCATCGTCCCTGTGAAGGAGTGTGTGCGTGTGTGTGCGTGTGTGTGTGTGTGTGTGTGTGTGTGTGTACCAGTTTTGTATACTTCTCTGAGGCTCAATTCAGTTGGGTGCAGTTTTTTGTGTTCACCTAATATTTCACATGAATGAAACTTCATAAGCAAAACAAAATTCACATTATGTTCAGCTTGCTCACTAATAATATAAATAGTGTTGGAAAGACTTCATGTTTTCAAAACAAGAGTTATACCAGAACTGACTGTATTTAGATGATATTTATAAATCCAGAAATATATACACCATATTGACATCAGTTATAACTCAGATTATAGGTGGTTTAACTTTTCTTTCTGCTAATTTATTATTTTCTGAGTTTCCTTCAAGCAACATGTATTAATTTATAATATGAAATAGAGGGAAAGCTGTTTTAAAAATAAAAAATCCAGCCCAAAACTGTGATCTGGTTCTAAAAAACAAATACAAAACTCTAATTCTCTCCCTAACCTAACCAAAAATGTTAGCCACCAACTGATCTCTCAGAATCACACTAACAGCTCTGTTGTGCATCTTCCAGGTCAAAGTATGACGCTTTAAAAGGTGACACCACCAGGCACCTAAGGATTTATCTTGCCCAGCCTTCTCCCTCATTTTACATTTAAGGAAATGAAGGCCCTGGGAGGTAAAATGACCTGCCTAAGGTCACATAACTGATTGGTGACAAAGCTGGAACAAAATCACAAGGTCTCCCGGCTTGCAGTTTAATTATCCTTTTCACTCTTCACTTGCTTTTTTTTTTTTTTTTTTTTGCCTAACAGTCACAGAAGCATTACGGAATTGGGTTTGGTTTACACAATACCAAATCAACAAATCATTTCACTCCAAAGAAATCTAACAAAACAAAACAAAACTGTCAACTAGGTAAAAAATAAAATCATGCCAACTTCTTGTTTCACACTGTATAGACAGAACAACCAGTAATTATGTGGATGTTTCCCTTTTCAACTGGTTGCTTTGGCATTAAGTTCTCAAAGACTCTGTGTTAGAAAAACTAACCACAGGGTTTGTGGGAGGGAAAGGAAGGGAAATCTTATTTTTAAAAGGCAAATTAAGCTTCTCAAAACCCTACCACTCATATAAATAACTAGATTTGGACATTCGGTTTAACTGCACTTGCCAGTAAAAACCAGTACTCTAGACTACATAAGGAAACAAACCCATTGAGAAGTCAATTGATATGACTACAAGTTATGCACAAATTCCATGTATTTGAGGATTCTCAATCAATGATCTAATAAAAATGATATAGGAAACACGGAACACTTTTATACCACTTTTAAGCAAAGTAAAAACTGTATTGTATCTCATTGGCACCAAGATGGTTTCATTTATCTAACTAGACTATTATCAACAATAGAAATTTTTCAATTTGTCTTTAATATGCAGCTGATTCTCTACACAACTTGCTGGGCTAAAGCCTCAGTGAGCGTATGGGGGAAAGTGTACCTTTTGAATTAGAAAGGATGGAAAACCTAGCTGGGCAGAACACTGGCTGCTCTCAAGAACATGATGGGAAATAATGAAAGAGCCAGGTTTCCGGCCTTGGACAATTAAGTGATCAGCTGCCTTTGGTTACCCCTAACAACTTACACAGACAGGGATATTACCAGGCAAACAGTCTGCAACAGTTCAGGATCCAGAGCCAAGTGGAGTACTGAAATGACAAATATTTCCAGGACAGTCGCTACCTTCTCCTTTAAAAGAGAAGGAAGTGGAATTATTAAAAAAAATCCAGAGCTTGGCAGACGGTTGCTGAGATGCACTAATTAACGTAACGCATGCATAGAAAAACAGCCCAAGAGGGCAACTGTAGTAAGAAGGTTCAGGCTTCTCAGCTTCACCAGAGGTCAGGCTGGCTGATGAATAAGGGCCCTGCTTTTCCCTTAAATAATATTTAGTGATGATTTTATTTTTATTATGTGTTCTTTTCTGATTAGAAAAAAAAATGCTACTCAGAAAAGTTAATTCTATAAAATAATGATAATGATAAACAAAATTAAGAACACAACAGAATCTCACCATCCAGAGATAACACTTTTATATATACCCTAAATCTTTGTGCCATGAATACATATTTTTATATAATTGGTATCAAACTGTGTGCAATCTTATAGCCTGCTTTTTTGACTTTACATCATATGGGCATGGTTTTTCCATGGCTTTATAAATTCTTTGGAAACATTGTTTTGAAAGGTTATATAACATTTCATTATATAGATAGTATGCTCCCAGTTATTTTCTCATTTTCCCAGCATTGAACATTCAGGTTAGTTTCATATTTTCACTATACAAACACTTTAGAAACAGTATCAAGTATCTTGGAACATAACTGTTTGTCTATATTCCTTATATTTTCTTTATAATAGCTTTATTCTTTGTAATAGCTTCATTAATTTAATCATCAAAATAATTCCAGAGGTAGGTATAAATGATAAAATATAGCAGAGAAAAGTAAGTAATTTGTTCAAAGTCACATAGCTAGTAAGTAGGAAAGCATTGATTTGAAGCTAAACTGCCACTGTCTCTCTAAAAGGGGAATTTACTGAGTCAAAAGTATGTGGGTTTTAAGGATTTTTGATAATTACTGATAAATCATTTAATTATCTTTAAGAAAGAATGTAACAATTTATATTATCTAAATAACCATCTGTCCATAACAACCTTCAGGCAAGGAGAAAGGAATCCACCATTGCTCAGATAAGCCTGTATTTCTATATGGGGAGATGCTGTCATACTCAGTGTATATACCATCAATTGGTCGGGTGCCCAAACAACAATTTTTCACCTAAAAATACTGCATTAATGGACACAGGAAAAATGCACTAAGCATGTATAAGCATATCCAATTAGCTGTAAAAATTGAGTTAAACAATAGAATGGATAAATAAATTGTAATATATTCATGAAATAAAAATATGATACAGTAATAATAATGGATGGGTGCCATTAACATAATTTTGAGAGAAAGAAGGCAAACATAAGAGTGCATACTTTGTGATTCCATTTATATGAGGTTCAAAAATAGGTAAAACTAAACTATAGTATTGGAAATGAGGACAGTAATTAACTTTGGGATGGTTTGGAAAGGGTTTGGTGATTGACAGAAAACATGAAGTGGGCTTCTGAGGTGCTGATAATGTTCTCTCTCTGGTCTAGGTGCTGTTTACAAGAATTTGAACCTGCTTTGTGAAAACTCACTAAGCTGTACACTTATGACATGTGCAGTTTTCTAATGTGTCATGTTTCAATATATTTTTAGTTTATTTTTAAAAACTGAGCCCAAATTAATATTCATGCCAAAATACGAGCAGGAGTAAATCCAAATGACTACTTAAGTAGCATAAGACACTTTGAAATAAAACTAAGGAATGAAGTAAAAAGATAAAATAATGAAATCTCACCTTAAGGAATCCAGTTGCTGAATTTGGGGGTAATTGAAGGAGAAATTAATTATTATTTTTTAATTTTTTATTTGGGCCAGGCTCATACCTATAATCCTAGCACTCTGGGAGGCCAAGGAGGGAAGATCACTCAAGGTCAGGAGTTCAAAACTAGCCTGAGCAAGAGTGAGACCCCTGTCTCTATTATAAATAGAAAGAAATTAATTGGCCAACTAATATATATAGAAAAAATTAGCCGGGCATGGTGGCGCATGCCTGTAGTCCCAGCTACTCGGGAGGCTGAGGCAGGAGGATTGCTTGAGCCCAGGAGTTTGAGGTTGCTGTGAGCTAGGCTGATGCCACGGCACTCACTCTAGCCTAGGAAACAAAGTGAGACTCTGTCTCAAAAAAAAAAAATTGTTTTTGGTTTTGTGATTTGCTTGTTCCAGCAGGAGACTCTTTTAAGATCTCTGAAAGTGATCAGAAGTAACACCTACTCATGGATTCATAAAATTACGAAGTTGGAAAAAATCTTAGCTAAAACGTAGTCTAACTCTTTACCCCAAGTATATCCCTCACTCCATCTAAGATTCAAAAGAGGTAATTATCCAACTTTTCCTCATAAAGCTAGTGACAAAAACATGTTCTTTTTTCTTCTTTTCAGTTTTAGTCAGTCTTAATTATAATAAAGATTTTTTTTTCTTATGTTAGGTAGATAGTGAGGGATTCAGGTCTCCTAGGGATGAAGGTGGGTGCTCTTGCCCATATCTTGGTCCTGCCCAACCCTAATTCTCCATAGCTGGGGGAGAAGGAAATACCCTACGAATCAGCCAATCAGAACTTGGTGCACCAGCTGCAAAAGAATACAGAGGACTCTCTAGCCCCCAGGCCAAGCCACATAGGTACCACAGAGTCTGGAAATTGACCTAGAACAATCTGTATGCATAGTTGAGACTCAGGTCATGTGACTCCCAACTGTCTAATCAAAGTGGTTCCATGGTGACCTCTAAACCTCAAGGGAGCTCCCTGTCCAGGCACTATAAAGTAAGATGCAAACAATGGCCAACCTCTATCTTTTGCACCCTTCCTTCTGCTCTCTGTTTGCTGCAACAATGGGCCCGGTCGTCATCTGTGGCGTATGTACCATGCTCTGTAAACCTGTATCTTGCTCTTGCCCTATAATCCTATCTTTGTTTCCTCAATAAACTTCATTTTCATGCTTGCCTAACTTTGGCATGTCTGGTCATTCATTGTCCATGGACGTGCCAAGAACCGGTGTTTCAGACTAAACCTGACACATAATCATTGCACATAATAATTTTAGAAAGTATGGAGTACAATACAAATTGTTAGTGATGTCTTATTAATTTTTAAAAATAATGTTTAAAAGAATCTATAGTAAGATGACTGAAAAGTTACAACTCCCTTGCCAAATGCTATCATCTGGGCAAAATGACTTAACCTCTCTAGGTCTCTATTTTATCACCTGTAAAACTAGGATAATAACAGTACCAAGTTTACAAAGTTGTTAAAGCCAAACTAAAGGACTTTGTATCAGTAAAGTACATGGAACAGGCCGGGCGTGGTGGCTCATGCCTGTAATCCTATCACTTTGGGAGGCCCAGGCGGGCGTATCACTTGAGCTCAGGAGTTAGAGACTAGCCTGAGCAAGAGCGAGAGCCCGTCTCTACTAAAAATAGAAAGAAATTAGCTGGACAACTAAGAATATATAGAAAAAATTAGCCGTGCTTGGTGGCACATGGCTGTAGTCCCAGCTACTTGGGAGGCTGAGGCAGGAGGATTGCCTGAGTCCAGGATTTTGAGGTTGCTGTGAGATAGGCTGACACCATAGCACTCTAGCCTGGGCAACAGAGTGAGACTGTCTCAAAAAAAAAAAAAAAAAAAAGCACATGGAACAGTATCTGGCACTATGTTGGCTATTTTTGTTACGGTTGGTTGTGGCTACTCAGAGACATATGACGAAAAAGACTCCAAGGCTGCTTCCTGATAGCCATGAGTTAGTGGGATCTGCCTTGGTGCAGGGGATCACAGATGCATGACTACCTGCCATTTGCGAACTGTACAATGACTGCACTCTAAAAGAGTGTGTACAAATTGACAAGTACCAGAAAAATAATAAGATAATTTAACAGCTGAAGCATTAAAGGTGACCAAATTGTGGCTAATATTTTTCTCTTTTTAAGAAAATGTTCACTGCTGTTACAATGCTGGTACAGTAGCTAAAAATCAAAGATAAAACAAAAAAAGCCCACCCTTATTTTGAATCATAACTTCCATCCATAATGTAAAACATTAATACAAAAATATTCACCATATTTAATTATTCTTTAAATTTTCATAGCTTCATAGTACATCATGATTTACTTCTGAGTCCCTATTTTAGGGGATTTAATTTACCTCCATTTTTCACTCTTACAAATAATATGACAATGAACATCTTTGTTGATAAATTTGTGCATTCATTTCTGATTACTTCCTCAAGAAACTAGGCCACATGTCTGTGATGCCATGCTGTCAATACCCCAGATGACATCAGCATTTTGGGCAGCAGCCTGAATCCACTGCTTGTTCATATTGAGCTTTTAGGCAACCAAAAACGCTCTCATTTTCACACTTGTTGTTTATCCACATCTCCTTCATCCAGAACCCAAAACATCTTGTTTTTAAACCACCATTCCAAGCCTATCAAGGTGATTTAAAAATAGATTTTATTTAATATTTCTGGCCATCAAAACTACAAAAAAGAAAGAAAAAATAAGTTTTTATTTATCAGTTATCAAAGCAGTACAAGATCAATGTAGGAAATGTGGAAAAACACAGAGGCTCACAGATGCAAATAAAAAATATTTACTATATCACAAGCTAGGTTTTTTTGTGTGTCGTAGATTAAGACCATGCAGTTTTTGTTTTTTGTTTTTTTTTTTTTTTGATACAGAGTCTCACTCTGTTGCCCAGGCTAGAGTGCCATGGTGTCAGCCTAGCTCACAGCAACCTCAAACTCCTGGGCTCAAGCGATCCTTCTGCCTCAGCCTCCCAAGTAGCTGGGACTACAGGCATGCGCCACCATGCCTGGCTAATTTTTTCTATATATGTTTAGTTGGCCAATTAATTTCTATTTTTAGTAGAGATGGGGTCTTGCTCTTGCTCAGGCTGGTCTCGAACTCCTGACCTTGAGTGATCCACCAGCCTCGGCCTCCCAGAATGCTAGGATTACAGGCGTGAGCCACCTCGCCCAGCCAAGACCATACAGTTTTTAACCTTTTCTGCCCCTACCCCTACTTTATAGAGGGAGCTTCTGTGCTGAGATATCCCCTCTCCTTCACACTCTTCTTCCCCTTCCTCACACAGTAAGACATCCTAGAAGACTAGGCTGGATCTCCTTGTCTACCCTAGAACTTCCTCGCTTTCTTTTGATTCAAGGGTTCATAGCTTTGTGGGGGTGCCACCTTGTTAGGTCCATTCCCAATCTATTTCTTGTCTAGCTGACTTCTTAATATGGACTCATCAGGCCGGGTGCGGTGGCTCACGCCTGTAATCCTAGCACTCTGGGAGACCGAGGCGGGCAGATTGCTCGAGGTCAGGAGTTCGAAACCAGCCTGAGCAAGAGCGAGACCCCGTCTCTACTCTAAATAGAAAGAAATTAATTGGCCAACTAATATATATAGAAAAAATTTGCCGGGCATGGTGGCGCATGCCTGTAGTCCCAGCTACTCGGGAGGCTGAGGCAGGATTGCTTGAGCCCAGGAGTTTGAGGTTGCTGTGAGCTAGGCTGACGCCATGGCACTCACTCTAGCCTGAGCAACAAAGTCAGACTCTGTCTCAAAAAAAACATATGGACTTATCAGAGGAGTGAATTCTATTTCTGGCAATACCAAATGGGGTGGCCCCTATTAGACAACAATTAATATTAATGTGACTCCTGCTTTTAGCATATATTTATGGTGGGCCTACTATGTTTCAAGCTTAGACATCCTGCTGGTTCATTAAAAATGCAAAAAAGTTGCATCTTTCAAAACATTCAGATTTCAATGGACAGTATCAAATGGAAAGATGGTGTAGAAACATCCCACAGGGAATAATTCACAGATTGTCTACAAAGTGAAGTATTAATGTTTTAAAGCCAATAAATGTATAAGAATAGGCTCATGTCACTGCTCTTGGCAGAGCTACTCACTCCCTTTGCTTTACTGGAGTGGGCCTGTCAACACCTCTAGCAGAGTACTTATCTTATCTTTGGAGTTATTTGTGGAGGAGTTTGTCTCCTCTACAAAACTCAGTGCTCCAATCCTCTGCTGCTTTCCTGGGACCAGCATGGCACCTGAACATAGGCACTCAGCAAATGCTCACTGAAGGCACAGATATTTTAGGTCTGTACGGCATTGCCATAAGGAAAACAACTTTTGACATAACAAATATCCACCACTGGAATCTTTATTATTATTATTATTCTCACACAACAACCCATTCCAAAGGAATCTTTTGGAATCTTGTGGCTAAAATATCGTTCATATATTTTTACAGCTTGACAATCCTCTTGCGGATTTCCTGGCAAAGTATTTGTATCTGGGAAGCGAAACCCATGGAAGTAAAATGTAAATGCCAAGGAGTCTGGATAACGAATTTACATCAGATTTCAGAAAAGAAAGAATAAAAGCTCGCAAGTGTTAATCTAACTTCAAACTGACAAAATAAAGACAAATTAATATAGGCTCTCTGGAAAGTCTGGAGCTGAGTAAGCTACAGTGCTTGAAAAATGAGTAAACAGTCCCTTCTTCTGGTCATTATCTTCTGAAGTGCATGAGACATTAAATAAACAGTCATATTATGTTCAAAATACTTCCAACATGAAAAAGACTGTCAGCCAAGCATTCGCAAAAGATAATGGCAGAAGAAAAGACAACATCGGAGGGGTAAGACATCCGGAAAATAAAATCATTTAGCAGGCTTTCAGAACTGACAGGTTCTAAAGGAGGCAGGTTTTTTCCACTTAATTTTTTTTTTTTTTTTTGGAAAAAGGTTTAAAAAACTTTTTTTGTTGTTTATTTATTTATTGTGGTGCTTTAAGGCTAGAGAGGATTTTGAATATGCTTAAGTCCAACTCTCCCATAAATTGTGATGATCACAAGTAGGTCTGTGTTTCAATGTACAGACTGATGGAACACATCTAATTCACTCACTTATTCATGCCTCTATTAACTCAAATCCACAAACTTGTATTGCAACAAGAACTGTGCCAGGCATGAAGTATTCAGCAATGTGCACTACGCAGTCCTCTCCCTGGGGGGGCTTGCATTCTAGGGGAGGAACTGGCAGGCAAGTAGGCAACTACACTCAAAGTGTAATCAGGGATGGGAATGGCCAGCGTGAGAGCTGTTCAGCTGGGAGCACATAGGACAGGCACCTAAGCCCACATGAGGGGGCCATGGAGGAGGTACTATCTCAGCTGAGACCCAGAGGATGGGTAGGCAGTAGCAGACAAAGGTATGTCAGAAGGAAGAACTTTCCAGTCAGTGGGAGCTGAATACATAAAAAGATAGTGTTGCTTTCCAGGAAGCAACAGCACAGGCATATACTAACAGAAGTGCCAGTGGGGCTGGAGACAGATAGGGGTATAAGTAAGATGTGTTCTGGGAATGAGGCTAAACAGGTCAGAGCCAGAGAGAGGTCCTTGGAGTATTAAGGAGCTTAGGTTTGTGCCGAAGAAACTTTTAAAAGGTTATAAGCAGAAGACAGATGAAAGCAGATTATATTTTAGAAAAATTACTCTGGCTGTGATATGAAAAAGACAACCTGCCCCTCCAAGACCAAAACTGTCGATGGGACTCTATTTGGAGATGATGATGATAAGAACAAGGCTAGATTTCTGAAGAATCTAGAGAGAGAATAAAAAGATTTGGAAATTGCCCATGGGTGGTTTAAAAGAGGGAGGAGTCCAGGAAGACCTCCCAGTATCTACAGCATGAGGGCTGTTTGTGTGACTGGATGATGGCCCCATGACCTGAAACAGGAAATACAATATGGAAGGTGGTGGACACGTGAGGAAGGAATATTCTTCTATTACTAAAAATTGCTAAATTTGTCAATCATGTGGGGTGGGGTAGGGTGTAACTGGGTGAGACAAGAGGGATAGAGGGGAGAGTCAGAAGAGTATAATTCTAGTCTAGGCATGGTGGCTCATGCTTGTAATGCTAGCACTCTGTGAGGCCAAGGCAAGAGGACGGCTTGAGGTCAGGAGTTGAGACCAGCCTGAGCAAGAGAAAGACCCCTGTCTTTACTAAAAATAGAAAAATTAGCCTGCCGTTGTGGTGTGCACCTATAGTCCCAGCTACTCGGGAGGCTGAGGCAGGAGGATCACTTGAGCCCAGTAGTTTGAGTTAGGCTGATGCCATGGCACTCTACTCAGCGCAATGGAGTGAGACTCTGTCTCAGGGTGTTAAAAAAAAAAAAAAAAGGATAATTCTAAGGGAATTGAAAAGATACAAAGATAAATTTCCCCTTGTCATAATTTTGCCAAAGGCCAGGTTGACAAATTAAACATATTTGAGAATGTGTAATCTGACCCACCCCCCCAACCCCTGCTAAGAACTATGAAGAAATAACTGAGAACTAAAAAAATGTAAAGATGCTTACATTCTATGAGCCAGCAATTCCACTTCTAGAAACCTGTCCTACAACTATATTGGCATTTGTGAGCACAAGATGAACATACAAATTCTACCAACAGGGAGTTAATAAATTAGCTATGAAACAACCTCATTATGGAATATATGTAGCTAGTTTAAAAATGGGATAGTAGATGTAAATCTACACGGAGCACAGAAAAACCTCTGAAATATATTGAATTTTAAAAGCAGACAGAGGAAACAAAACACCACCTATAATATTATCCTATTTCTGTTTACTAAAACACTTCCATATAGATTTGGGAGTGGGAGCTGTATTATACATGTGGGCATGTGTGTGCACAGTATAAAGAAACAGAAAGATACACATTAAACTGTTACCATCCAAAGAAGAGAGTAGAATTAGAGAAGGTTAGGGATAGGGTAAAAGGGACACTATATTTGCACTCAAATGTTGTTTTTTTTTTTTTTTTTGAGACAGAGTCTCACTGTTGCGCAGGCTAGAGTGCTGTGGCGTCAGCCTAGCTCACAGCAACCTCAAACTCCTGGGCTCAAGCGATCCTGCTTCCTCAGCCTCCCGAGTAGCTGGGACTACAGGCATGCACCACCATGCCCAGCTAATTTTTTCTATATATTTTTTTAGTTGGCTGATTAATTTCTTTCTATTTTTAGTAGAGACAGGGTCTCGATCTTGCTCAGGCTGGTTTTGAACTCCTGACCTTGAGCGATCCTCCCGCCTCCGCCTCCCAGAGTGCTAGGATTACAGGAGTGAGCCACTGCGCCCGGCCTCAAATAGTGTTTTGTTGGAATTTCTTTTACAAAAATATGTCTTCATCATATATGTATATATTTATTTCAATTAATTAATAATTTATTTATTAAATGATTTATTTATTTATATTATTATATATATATAAAAGTTGGGAGAGGACCACGAAGATGCAAAGAGAGCTCACTCAACACATATTTATTCCGTTTCTACTGTGCATCAAGGACAAATTGGACTCTGGCAATACAGCAGTGAACATTAGGGGTACTTCCCTCATAGAGTTTACAGTCCTGAGGCAGAGGCAGAACATTAAACATCTGAAAGAGTGAGAGTGAGAGATGGAGAGAAAAAAGTAGAAAGGAAAATTGAAGATCCCTGGTTTGGAAAAGAGATTGTAGAAGAGCAAGTCTGGCTGTGCCAGGTCAGTTGTGTCACTTCAGGCAAGAGATGTTAGCGACAGAGGAGGAAAGCAAACACTGACAGCCTGATGGGGAAGGAAAACAGATAACCCATATGTACATACAAATAATCATATTAAATATTCAGGCAGGTGAGGTAAGTGCTAGATGTGAAGTTCAAACACTATCCCTACAGCATGGAGGAAGAAGAAACTAGTGCCAACTGGGAGTACCAAAAAAGGCTCATGGAAGAGGTAGCATTTGAAATGGGTAGTAAAATGATATACAAACCTTTAAAAGGCAAAAATACATGGTAGCATAATTTGTTGGACAGTACTGTATGGGCACAGGCATAAAGACAGGAAAATCCAGAAAACAGTCAGTGGGGCTGAAGGACATGGTGCTTATGAGTATGGGTGTCTGGGAAAGAAAAATGAAAAAGTGAGTTGGGTCCAGATACTGATTATATCAACAGCTAATGGGAATGACACATGTGCCAAGCTCTGTCTTTCATAATGCCTGGCACAATATGTATGTGCTTCCTTATCTATTGTCTGAATCCCCACTAGGCTGCAAATTTTATGAAGGAAGGATCTTGTCAGTCTCATTTATTACTCTCTCTCTCTCTCTCTCTCTCTCTCTCTCTCAGCCTCCTTCAGTGCTTGGCATCCAGCAAGTGCTCAGCAAACATTCATTGAATGAATAAAGGGAGAAACAATTGAATGGGTGAATGAGTGAGTTAATATATGAAAATGTAAAGCACTTAACCCAGTGATGGCACAAAATAGGTATTTAGTAATTGATAACTATCATTAATAATAATAGTCATTATCATTATCAGGTATTGGGGAATTAGAAGAATAATACCTGGTGGGTTGAGGAGGCTGAGCAATTATACACCTAAATTATATTGTTTAAAATATGTCATTACTCCTCAAAGTTCATTGGCCATACCACAGACTTAAAATCTTTGGCAAGGTATTCAAAGTCCTTCATTCTTTAATTCCAAAACTAAATTTTAAGTTCAAGGTTCATTCACTACAGGATGTTCTTCCCTTTTCTCTACCCACATAGAGTCAACAGTTTCAATCCTCCCAGTTCGTGGGTGGCAAACTCCAATACTGCACCTTGGGTGGGTGGTGGGAAGGACAGATAATTAACATAAAGTTGTTAAATAAATGAGAATGACAATATCCAGTACTTAGCCCATGCCCCGGAACTATGCTAAGCAAATAACTCATTAACAAGCTATAGGATCGTATTATTCTTATTCCTATTTCCTGAGTAATTTATTCAAGGTCAAAGCTCCTAATGGGGGAGCTGGAACTTGAACTTGCTCTGGAGGCTGTGTGATTACCATCTTCCCTGTTACGGCTGGCAGAGCTTCCATGCCTTCTCAAAATTTGCCTTTTATTCTGAAGGCAATGATGAGTTAGGCTCCACTTGGAGGAAGGACGATCCTCGCTCTATTTGGGGACAGGCTCACAGTCACATTTCTCTAAATCACAGAGTGCATTTAGGGTAACTAGGCAAGATAAAACCGGGAAGTTAATTGGAACCAGATCCCAGGAAATTGTCCTTCACTTGGTACAAAATAGAGAATCAAAGGGGTTTGGGCAGGGAAGTGGCACAACTAGTTAAGCATTTAATAGGCACCTATTCTGTGAAAGCACTTCACCAGGTACTAGGCAAATATAATATTAATAGCTGCATAAATCTAAACAATTGTTCCTGCCTTTCAAAAGTTTATAGTCTATGCGGGTGGGAGGGGGAGGAGGGAATAGGTATATACAAACATAATGAGTGAGACGTGCAACATTTGGGGGCTGGTCACACTTGAAGCTCTGACTCGAGGGGGGAGGGGGACGTGGGCAATATACGTAATCTTAACATTTGTACCCCCATAATATGCTGAAATAAAAAAAAAAACTTTATAGTCTAGGGAGGGAGGTAAGGAACACATACGTTAAATCACAAAGTGAGGTAGAACCTGACAAAAGCCAAATAAGACCGGGCGCGGTGGCTCACGCCTGTAATCCTAGCAGTCTGGAAGGCCAAGGTGGGCAGATTGCTCAAGGTCAGGAGTTCAAAACCAGCCTGAGCGAGACCCCGTCTCTACTCTAAAAAAAAATAAGAAAGAAATTAATTGGCCAACTAATATATATAGAAAAAATTAGCCGGACACGGTGGCGCATGCCTGTAGTCCCAGCTACTCGGGAGGCTGAGGCAGGAGGATTGCTTGAGCCCAGGAGTTTGAGGTTGCTGTGAGCTAGGCTGATGCCATGGCACTCACTCTAGCCTGGGCAACAAAGCGAGACGCTGTCTCAAAAAAAAAAAAAAAACCAAATAAATCCAACAAAAATGTGCCAAGTTCACACTGGAATAGGCAGGAAGGTGAAGGACTTGGAGGCCAGGCTGAAAGTTCAGTGACTCAGCCCTCAGGGCATAACTCCTTTCACTGACAGTAAATCCTAATTGAAGATAACTTAAGGCCTTTATCACCTCTTCACCAAAAATCTGCATTCTCATTCATATTAACTTTTCCAAGGAACCAGAAATCTTTGGTTCAAAATATTCCCCTCAAACCAATCTACCATTTGCATTAAACTAACCCCAGCTACCTCAGGCTGAATTTATCTGCTTTTGGCCTCCTCCAGATTCAAGTAGCTATAATATAATTGTCATCTGCAAAAAGCTGAAGAAAGATTAAACATCCATGGCATTGCCTAGGTGTAAAACCTGGACAAATACAGGTCTTTAAATTTTTCAATATATGTCACTTTTTAAGAAAAACATATACTTAACTGCTTTATTTAGTTTTGTTTTTGCCCAATTAAAAAAGTAATGCATAGCACCACATGTATGCCATCAAAAAAAAAAAGTAATGTGACCAGGTGGGGCGCGGTGGCTCACACCTGTAATCTTACTACACTTGGGAGACTGAGGCGGGTGGATTGTTTGAGCTTGGGCTTTCAAGACCAGCCTGAGCAACAGCGAGACTCCATCTCTACTAAAAAATAGAAAGAAATTAGCTGAACAACTAAAAATATATAGAAAAATTTAGCCAGGCATGGTAACACATGCCTATAGTCCCAGCTACTTGGGAGGCTGAGGCAAGAGGATTGCTTGAGCCCAGGAGTTTGAGGTTGCTGTGAGCTAGGCTGACACCACGGCACTCTAGCCAGGGCAACAGAGTGAGACTCTGTCTCAAAAAAAAAAAAAAAAAAGTAATGCAATGAAAAAATTCAGAGTACTATAGAGAATTAATCCTCCATAACCCCGCCCTCCAAAGATAACCACTGTTAACAGTATGTATAGTTACCACTGCTGACATCTGACTAATATTTATACTGCTAGATAAGAGGATAGACAGATAATTCCAATCCACACATATAAACAAATAAACAATACATGCTGTTTTGCATCTTTTTCTCTCCAGCCACAGTAGTCCTCTTATCTGCGGTTTCACTTTCCATGGTTTCAGATGAATACAATACAGTAAGATAATTTGAGAGAGCGAGAGAACACATGCACATAACTTTTATTATAGTATATTATAATTGTTCTATTTTAGTATTAGTTACTGTTGTTAATCTCTTACTCTGTCTAATTTATAAATTCAACCTTATCATAGGCATGAATGTAGGGGAAAAGTATGGTATAGGTAAGGTTGGTGCTATTTGAGGTTTCAAGCATCAACTGGGGGTTTTGGAATGGATCTCTTGTGAATAAGGGGAAACTACTGTATAGATTTTACTCATTTTTAGTGTCATATACTATGCTAGTGTATACAGACCTTATTTTTTTTTTTTTTTTTTTGAGACGGAGTCTCACTTTGTTGCCCAGGTAGAGTGAGTGCCATGGCTTCATCCTCGCTCACAGCAACCTCAAACTCCTGGGCTCAAGCGATCCTACTGCCTCAGTCTCCTGAGTGGCTGGGACCACAAAATGCGCCACCATGCCTGGCTAATTTTTTCTATATATATTAGTTGGCCAATTAATTTCTATTTTTAGTAGAGACAGGGTCTCGCTCTTGCTCAGGCTGGTTTCGAACTCCTGACCTCGAGCAATCCTCCCGCCTTGGCCTCCCAGAGTGTTAGGATTACAGGTGTGAACCACCGTGCCTGGCCCCAGGCCTTATTTTTAAAATCAAATCCCACATCAATAGATCATTGTTTTCCCTCAGTGGTTTATTTATTTGTTTCTATTACAAAAATACTGTGCTTAACATCCTCGTATCTATGTTTATACACTTGTGCTAATAATTCCATAGGATAGTTTCCTTTTAAAACTACTCAAAGAATGCCCACTTTTTTTTTTTTTAAATATACAGTCTTTCTGTTGCCAAGGCCAGAGTGTAATGGTACAATAATAGCTCACTGCAGCCTCAAACTCCTGGGCTCAAGTGATCTTCCTGCCTCAGCCTCCCTAGTAGCTGGAACTACAGGTACATGTCACCAAACCTGGCTAATTTTTTTTTTTTTGTAGAGACAGAGTCTCGCTGTGTTACCCAGCATGGTCTCGAATTCCCGGCCTCAGGTTATCCTCCTGATTTGGCTTCCCAAAGTGCTGGGATTACAGGCACGAGGCACCATGCCTGGCCCCACATTTTTATTTGAGTCAGTATTGTGAACTTTCCCTCTAAAAGTGGCACCTATGCCATCCCACTTTGAATAAATAAGAATATGCCCACATCTCCACCACCTCCTCACACTTGGTATTATCAATCGGTTCACTAAGGAGTCCCTTTAACTAGATCAATCAACTCACTCTAGAGAAATGAGAGCACATAGTGGGCATTTCAGAAATATTCTTGTTGTTGTGGCCCGAGGAGGCCAAAATTTAATAAAAGAATCTGGGTATTTTCTTTTTCTTTTTTTTAAAGGAGTCAGTGATTGTGAGGAGGGGTGCTCAGTTGCCTTGTTTGTTTTTATTAAGACAGAATCTCATTCTGTCACGTGGGTAGAGTGCAGGGGCGTCATTATGGCTCACTGCAACCTCCAACTCCTGGGCTGTAAGCAATCCTTCTGCCTCAGTCTTCTGGGTAGCTGGGACTGCAGGCACATGCTGTAATGCCCAGCTGGGACTTTTTATTTTTGTCTTTTCCTTTTGGTAGAGACGGGGTCTAACTCTTACCCAGGCTAGTCTCGAACTCCTGAGCTCCAGCAGTTCTCCTGCCTCAGCCTCCCAGAGTGCTGGGATTACAGGTGGCAACCAGGTATTTTCACAGGACAAGAAAACACATCATTTCCTACCCCCTTTATCCTACACAAAAACAGAAACAGCATATTCATAAGTGCCATCTTGCACCTGTTTATTTATAATGTGAGGATATTGGTCAAAATCCTGGTAGCAGACTCAGAGCAAGTCAGAGAAAACTGATGGAGGGCTTTTGTTTCAGGCAGGCAACTGAAGAAGTAAAAGATCTGGATAGATGGAAAAATGATTTTCTGTGAGAAATTATAATGTCCTAGTTTGGAAAATTAATTTAGAAATTCTCCCATGTTCAGCTAGAGAATTTACAGTGCTTTAAAAACTTATCTCAGGGGCCACTACATAGAATACATTGTTCTCAGATGGAATAAGTACTTTTGTGGTTAGGTAAGGCAGTGCTAGAAGTTCTGAAGAGCAGCTTTTCTCTGGGAAATCACACTTGCTTCTAACACAAGAGTTGTGGCTGTGAGCCACCAACACTCAGCAGTCCCAGAGACACTTGTGCACCTAGAGGCCCCTAGACAGCAGAAAGGAGAGGAGATGCCATGGTCAATCCAGTCAAAAGACTATTTCTGGATGACAGTTCAGGCCCTGCTGGCTGTATAACCCTGGACAAGCCCCTTAACATCTCTAAATCTCTGCCCCCTTTCTTGTAAAGTGAAGACATCAGCAAGATGATTTCTAAGGAATTTTCCAGTTCTGAAAACTGTCAGATTGTTAGTTAGCTAAAAGTTACTGATTTGCAGACTTTGGTGTGTACCTGACTGACCTGGAGAGCTAATGAAGAGCCCAGAGGTTAGGACCTGGGCCCTGGTGTGTGTATAAGGTTCCTCAGGCAATTCTGATACTAATCAAAGTCCCAGAACCACTGAGTTAGGGAAAGGATGAGAGTCAGAGCATAGTTTTTAAAAAATATGTAACCGTTATGAGAATTAGTGGGATAATACAGTAAAGTGCAAAGTGTTATTAAAATATCATTACTGTGTTGTCATAGGGGCTTATTTACTCGACGACTTTGCTTCTGGGAAGGATAAATTCCTAATGGTGGTCATGTCTTTGCCCATCTGTATAAAATGTCTCCTGACAATGAAAAGATGACCAGGAGTTAGTGGGGAGGAAGGATGAACAGGCAGAGGAAAACGGGTACCTAGAGCAACAACAATGCTCTGTATGACGAGAATGGTGGGTACAAGTCATCGTACATTTGTCCAAACCCACAGAACGTACAACACCAAGGGTGAATCCTAATGTAAACTATGGACTTCGGGTAATAATGGTGTGTCCCTGGCGGTTTGTCACCTGTAGCAGATGTAGCACTCTGGGATGTTGATAGTGGAGGCAGCTGTGCATGTGTGGGGACAGGGGTATGTGAAAAATCTCTGTACCTTCCTCTCAATTTTGCTGTGAACCTGAAACTGCTTTAAAAAACTAATTTTTTTCTTTTTTGAGACAGACTCTTTCTCTGTAGCCCTAGGTAGAGTACAGCGCCATTATCATAGCTCACTGCAACCTAAAACTCCTGAGCTCACGTGATCCTCTTGCCTCAGCTTAGGCAGTAGCTGGGCCAATGGGTGCATGCCACAATGCCCAGCTAATTTTTCTATTTTTAGTAGAGATGGGGTCTCACTCTTGTTCAGGCTGTTCCTGAATTCCTGAGCTCAAAGTGATCATCACGCCTTGGCCTCCCAGAGTGCTAGGACTATGGGTGTGAGCCATCATGCCTGGTGTAAGAAAATAATTTCCTTTTTTTAAGACAGAGTCTCACTTTGTTGCCCAGGCTAGAGTGAGTGCCGTGGCGTCAGCCTAGCTCACAGCAACCTCAAACTCCTGGGCTCAGGCGATCCTCCTGCCTCAGCCTCCCGAGTAGCTGGGACTACAGGCATGCGCCACCATGCCCAGCTAATTTTTTCTATATATTTTTAGTTGGCCAATTAATTTCTTTCTATTTTAGTAGAGATGGTGTCTCGCTCTTGCTCAGACTGGTTTGGAACTCCTGACCTTGAGCGATCCTCCCTCCTTGGCCTCCCAGAGTGCTATGATTACAGGCATGAGCCACCACGCCCAGCCAGAAAGTAATTTCTTAAAAAATGTGTCCTTAGAGTAGATTTTTCTTTTTACCTTCTTCTTTTTTTATTTTTTTTTTCAGAATATTACATGCATACAAATATTTTGGTTACATATTGCTTTTGTACCCTTTGGGTCAAAGTTATAAGTGTGCCTATCACCACTTAGAGTCTATTTTAATTGTTCTCACCACAAATAAGTGTTCAGTAGCAAAGTAATATATATGTTAATTAGTTTGATTTAGACATCATACGATGTATACATATTTCAAAACATGTTGTACAACATAAACATGCACCATTTTTGTCAATTAAAAATAAGTAAAATAAATAAATATTTTTAAAATGTCTCCTGCATTGGAAAAAAAGCCACCTCAGTAGTCTATTTGACCTCCCGGCCCTTAGTGATTACTCACAGGTACTGTAGCTCCTTGTTTCATGTGTTAGACATCTCTCCATTGCTAAGAACACTAATGCCAACTCTTCCATCAGGTGTCCCGCTTTAAACGGTTCAAAGCACTTGCAGATTCATTTTTTTTAATTTTATGCTCATCCAATGGGGTGCTCAGGACAAGTATCACTATATCCATTTTGGGGTGATAATTTTCCAGGGCTCCCAGGTGCCTGGACTATAATCCATGTGATACCTTGCTCACTGTTATGCCCTTATCTCCTGGGATAAGACAGTATAGAATAGGTGTTAATAAATAAAACATGAATACAAATTCTTGCTATTTTCTTATTTCCTAAGGATGCTGAATTTTGACCTTAGCAAGGACTCTCCCGTTCATCTCCACCAGAACTTAAGCTTTAAGAGATTTTGTCTGATTTGTCCACTGCCAAATCCCAAATGCCTAGAACACTGGTCCATATTAAGCATTCAGTGATTATTTTTTTAAATATATAATACAAACATACTTTTATCCTTAATGCCTAAACTAGTGCCTGGCCCAGAAATATGCTTACTAAATGTGTGATGAATGAAATACTGTAAGGGAAAAGGGGAAACCTTAAATATCAAAGCTAATAAAATCAAATTATCATCTATAATAGAATAGCTATTAAATAAATTTCCAGTATGAGACACTACTAAACCACCAATAAAATGACCATTTGATTTTTTAAGCATATATATGTATTTCTTTTATTTAAAAAATCTAGAAATGATCATATATGCTTTTTTGCAAGATAAGTGAGAAGGTAGATTTGCAATATGATTAGAACTAATTAAGATAAATTACACGCATGTAAAAAAGATTGGAAAAGTTGATTAAGTATGGATAAATAGTAGCTGACTTTTACATATTTCTTTTCTTATCCATATTTTCTGAATTTTCTGTTACACATTTATTGTTTTTATAATAAGGAGAAAAAGAGAAAACAAAGGAAAAATACATGAAAGGAAATACATTAAATACTAACAATAATTTCATGATGATATGGGTTATATTGTTAAAGATTATTTTCTTTATTTTGAGTATTCTTAAATTATTTTCATTACTTATTCTATGAAAACAAATTTAATATTAGAAACTTGCAAGAATCTAATTTGTTGTGCAGTCTCAGATACACTCTACAAAGTCAAATAGTTGTCAGTTACTCGAAGCACACATCAAGAGTCAAGTTTTGAGAAGGGAAACTTTTGCTAGTTATCAGTAAAAACTGTAATTGTGACTTCCCAGAAAATCGCCAGTAACTTTTACCTATAGGCACCAAGATATGCCCCAAAGTGCTCCTAGAGAGGGAAGGTGGGGGCCCAGCGGAGGTACTGCTGTGCATTCCTTAATATTCTCCTAGAACTTCTATGGCAGGAATGATTGATGGATGATATATAATTAATTTCACTTGACAAGCATAAAGGAAAAATTTCCCTGAGCCACTGTAACCTGAGCTAATGAAACCCTATTTAACCAAGGGTGTGTGTTTAGACTGGATCTTACCTTAGTGACTTAGCCATTAGTAGGAATTCATTGTTTACCTTTAGGATTCTTATCAGTACTTAGACTCTGTTTGCATGTGATTTTCACCTGATTGCTCAATATGCTCAGTGTTATATGATTTGGAAATAAGTAAAAACATTGCAAGATCACAAAAAGCTAATCTCAACTATCTAATCTCCTTAAAATTTTATGATTTTCTCTTCTCTTTCAGGATGCATTATCGTTTTCTCTGAAGAGATCCTGTGAACAAACAAGACACCTGTTTCAAGTCTTGTAAAATACCATATCTTTCCATTTCTTTTAAGGCTTTTTGGAGATTCAGGCTACGTCATCATGGTCAAACATCCTGACTTGATTATTTCTCTAATCCCACAAGGCAGCATCATCTTCCTGGGTCTGCTGCCCATGAGACCCCCTCTAGAGAAAGTTCCAGAAAGCAAGATGAGCTCTGAAAGTCCATAAGGAACTTTTGGAAGGACTGCAACTGGTTGACACTGGACAGGGAGCCAGGAGATCTGGATTCTGATTGTACTTTGCCCTATGCCTATGACTTTGGACAAACCACCCAACCTTTAGGGACTTCCATTTCCTCATTTGTGCAAAAACAGAATTGGAGTAAAGGACCTCTAAGGTCTGTTTCAGTTCTAAAATTCTCTAACTCAGAAGAAATCTCTCATGCAGAAGGCCAGTGGCAGGAGAACCCAGGGTGGGCTGGTGGGCCTTTCCTTCACAGTAAGAAACATAGGAACCTATGCAGGGTTTAAGCCTTGGGAAATTGGAGTTATTCCCCCTAGTCCTACTCTTGGAAAACTGAGAAGTGAGAGTGTAGTTTCAACACTCCTTGAAATAAAGAGGCTGGATGCATCAGGTAAGTTGGCATTTGTCTTTCTTCAGGATGATTAGAGCTATGTTTTCATTTCCATGGTAAAGAAACAAGCTCAGAGCCTTGCTATGCAGAAGTGTTCATGAATAATTAGGGGGCAGTGACAACTGAACATGAAAAGGGTCGATTATGTGAGCCCTCAGATTTTGACAGCCTTGAGAACTCTCCAAGCAGAGACCTAGTCTAGGACTGCTGTGATGTGGCCCAGTACCTTAGGTGTGCTACAAGCCCCATCACTGCCTTCACTTATCCCCTCTGCCAGGTGTACTCACAAGAGGTGGCACAGATCTGTGGTGGGGGAGGAGTGAGGAGGGACTACTCTGAGAGTGGCATCCTACTGCCTCCTTGCTCAAGAGCCACAAGACAGCTTGTCCCTCTGGTTTCCAGGCTAAAGAAGTTTTATTTTATGTCTGCTTAGCCATCATTTCTACACATCCCACCTTTGGAGGCAGCTTACATCCCTCCTTCAGCCTTGCTTGGCACCCTGGCTCCCTGCCTTCTGCACTCTGCTACCACCTTGGGTACCTCAGAGGAAAGCACTAGAGGCAGGCCCTGTTTCCTTTTTCTGCCTCCTCCCAAAGGATCTCTCTATGTTATCTATCAGCTCAAAATTCCACAGCCACTCTATTTGCTAGCAAATAAAATCCAAATTTTTTAGCCCAGCCTTCGAAATTCCTTGTTACCAACCTTGCCTCCAAGTGCTTCCTAACATATCCCATTCACTCCAACTCAAATGGAAAATTCCCCCAAAGCAACCCAGACTTAACACTCTACACATACACACTCACGTACACTTACGCTCACACATACTCTACACCTTTGCAGAGTTCACTTATCTTGCAAAGTCCAGCTTATGTGACTCTTCCTATGGGAAGTCTACCTCATCTTCTCTCCTCTGAAATGCTATAACTTTCTGGCTCATACTTTGGAGACATTTAGCACTTTCTAGCTAAAATCAGTTATTTTTCCACAGATTTATTCTCTACTAGGTTGTATGCTTCTCAAGAGTCAAAGAATTACTGACAGTTACCTTTGTTTTATCTTTGTGTACCCATAGTAGAATATATGCTACATAGGAGGTTCTCAATGAGTGCTCAATGAATGAAGAACAGAGGTCGACTAGATACTGCATACTAATTATTACACAGCTTTGGGCTGCTAAGGTGAAAAATAGATGTGAGTTCCAGAAATTGGAATCCACAAGTTGAAAATAACATTTTTTTCCTTCTTAAAGTGCAAACTTCTTTCCAATGAAAGATAAACTATTTTTCACAAATCAAGATACTACATCTGAGCCACTTTCTTCTGTCATAGACACTTACAAGAACCTAAGGAAACCCATGAATCTTCTCATCAGAAAAATGAACATATGAGCCAGGCATGGTATCTCACGCCTGTAATCCTAGCACTCTGGGAGGTCGAGGCGGGTGGATCATTTGAGCTCAAGAGTTCGAGACCAGCCTGAGCAGGAGCGCGACTCTATCTTTACTAAAAATAGAAAGAAATTAGCTGGACAACTAAAAATATATTTAAAAAATTAGCCGGGGATAGTGGCATGTGCCTGTAGTCCCAGCTACTCAGAAGGCTGAGGCCGGAGGATCCCTTGAGCCCAGGAGTTTGAGGTTGCTGTGAGCTAGGCTGACACCACGGCACTCTAGCCCGGGCAACACAGTGAGACTCTGTCTCAAAAAAAAAAAAAAGAGAGAGAGAGAAAAGAAAAGAAAAAGAAAAAGGAACACGTGCACATCAAAATATTTATGTATAATTTTTATATATTTTTGTACTAATTTTAAACTTATAAAAAGTTGCTAAAATAAAAATAGTATAAGAATTGCCAGGTGTGGTGGCTCAGGCCTGTAATCCTAGCACTCTGGGAGGCCAAGGTGGGCAGATTGCTTGAGGTCAGGAGTTCAAAACCAGCCTGAGCGAGACCCCGTCTCTACTAAAAATATAAAGAAATTAATTCACCACCTAAAAACATATATAGAAAAAATTAGCCAGGCATGGTGGCACATGCCTCTAGTCCCAGTTACTGGGGAGGCTGAGGCAGGAGGATCGCTTGAGCCCAGGAGTTTGAGGTTGCTGTGAGCTAGGCTGACGCCATGGCACTCACCCTAGCCTGGGCAACAAAGTGACACTGTCTCAAAAAAAAAAGTACAAGAATCATTCATATAAACCCTTTACCAAATTCACCTATTAACATTATTTTTCATTTTATTCCTCTGGCTTGCTTGTTCTTGCTGTGTACATATATGAGTGTGTGTGTGTGTGAAATTTTTTCCTGAACTATTTGAGGATTAGTTGCATATATTAAGGCCCTTTCCCCCCAAATACTCCAGTGTGTATTTCCTAAGAATAGGAATATTTTCCTGTGTAATCATAGTAATCACTTCATAAATTTATATGCCTTTAAGTAATCCACTATTCCTATTCCAATTTTGTCAGGTGATATAATGATATCTTTGAGAGCATTGTTTTTTCCTCCAGTACAGGATCCAGTCATGAGGGTAGGGCTCCCAGGATAGCATTAGTGTCTTTTTAAGAAGAGGAAGAGCACTAGCCTTCTCTCCATCCACCAGCGAGGATACAACAAGACAGCTCTCTGTAAACCAGGAAGAGGGCCTTCACCACAACCTGATCAAGCTGGCACCCTGATCTTGGACTTCCAGCTTCCAAAGTGTGAGAAATATATGTTTGTTGTTCAACCACCCAGTTTGTGGTGTTTTGCTATAGCAGCCTAAGTAACTAAGACAGTCCCCTCCCCTACCCTATGAATGATTTGATACTACTGAGGTGGGGGGTAGGGGTCTGTGCCCAAGGATCCAGAAGAAAAGTAATGCACTCAACCATACTTTTTTTTGAGACAGAGTCTCACTCTGTTGCCCGGGCTAGAGTGCCGTGGTGTCAGCCTAGCTCACAGCAATCTCAAAATCCTGAGCTCAAGCAATCCTTCTGCCTCAGCCTCCCTGGGACTACATGCATGCACCACCATGCCCAGCTCTTTTTTTCTATATATTTATAGTTGGCCAATTAATTTCTTTCTATTTTTAGCAGAGACGGTGTCTCGCTCTTGCTCAGCCTGGTTTTGAACTCCCTACGCTGAGCATCGGCCCTCCTTAGCCTCCCAGAATGCTAGGATTACAGGCGTGAGCCACCGCGCCTGGCTGTCAACCATACATACTTTTTGGTTTAGATTATGATGCATGTGACTTTGGACAAACATCTTAACTTCTCTGTGCATCAGTATTTGCATCTGTAAACAGGGATAAAAATGCCATGTAACTCATGGTGTTGTGAGGGTTAAGTGAATTAATATATGCAAAGTGCTTAGAAAAGTGCCAGGTACACGGTAGGCACTATATGAATGTCAGCTGTTACAGATAGATTATCAGTTCTATGAGGTCAAGGATTTTGCTCCCTGATATACTCCCACTGCCTAGAAAAGTGCCTTGTACAGAGTAAGCATGCTATCACAAGAAACAACTCAAAAATGCAAAGAAATCAGAAACACCCTCAAATTCTCCAGCTGATGGACCATTTCCTACTTGGCTTGACATTGCCTGCAGCTGGCTAAGAGCTCAGTCCCTTATTAGAACTGAACTCTTTGAGAAATACTTTGCTCTTACTCTGGCAACCAATTCCTCAGTTGGAGGCTTTGTTCTCTTATCACAGGATAGGAAAAGCAAAGGCCGGAAGGCAGGTGCAGCCAACCAGGGCAGGCTGAACAGTCTGATTGATGGGAACCTCCCCCACCGCCACCCCGACACCCCCTCCCCCATCCTTACCTCCAGCAGAAAGAGAGAAATAAGAAATAACCACACTGTGGCCCTGCCCAGCCTGCTGTCTTTTTTTTTTTTTTTTTTTTTTTTGAGAACAGTTTGACCTCCAGGTTTAATTATCTTAAGTTGCGAAGTAGGAGTTCCCAAGCAATAGGTTGCTTCAGGAGGTTGTGGATTAACAAATACATAATCAAAACAAGCATTTTCTGTTGACCAAATAAACACTGTGTCTTCTTCATGTATTAGCTATATCCTTAGCCGGCTTGAGGGTGGAGACCAGGATTTCTGAAAAGGATGTTTTCCACCATTGGGAGCATCCCTGCAAAAAATGCAGATTCCAAGGCCTCACTTCAGAACAACTAAATTAGCATTGGTGGGGGAATGAGTAGGATAAGGATGGGGAGATGAGATGGAATAGAGCAGAAGTCTACCTTTGTATTTTTTTTTTTTTTTTGAGACAGAGTCTCACTTTGTTGCCCAGGCTAGAGTGAGTGCCGTGGTGTCAGCCTCGCTCACAGCAACCTCAAACTACTGGGTTCAAGCGATCCTCCTGCCTCAGCCTCCCGAGTAGCTGGGACTACAGGCACGCGCCACCATGCCCGGCTAATTTTTTGTATATATATTTTTAGTTGGTCAATTAATTTCTTTCTATTTTTAGTAGAGACGGGGTCTCGCTCAGGCTGGTTTCAAACTCCTGACCTTGAGCAATCCACCCGCCTCAGCCTCCCAGAGTGCTAGGATTACAGGCGTGAGCCACCGCGCCCGGCCTTACCTTTGTATTTTTGATTAATGAATTTTATTTTTTAGAGCGGTTTTAGGTTCACTGCAAACTTGAGCAAAAAGTACCGAGATTGCCATAACCCCGTTGCCACACGTGCACAACCTCCCCGACGATCACCATTTGCACCACATTTGTTAAAATCAATGAACCTACATTGACACACCATTGTCACCCCAAAACAGTAACTTATATTGCAGTTCACTCTTGGTGTTGTTCATTCTTTGTGTTTTGACAAATGTACAGCAACATTTATCATACAGAATAGTTTCACCACTAGAAATCCTCTATGCTCCACCTATCTATCCTTCGCTCCCCTCATCCTCCAACCTGGCACCATTCATCTTTTCACCATCTCCATAGTGTTGCCTTTTCCAAAATGTCATATAGTTGGAATCGCACAGTGTGTAGCCTTTTCAGACTGGCTTCTTTCACTTAGTAATATGCATTAACAGTTCTTCGTGTCTTTTTAAGGCTTAATAGTGCATTTCTTTTTAGCACTGAATAACAATCAATTGTCTGGCTGTACCACAGTTCATTTATCCATTCACTTACTAAAGGATATCTTGGCTGCTTCTAAGTTTTGGCAATTATATATGAAGCTGGCATAATATCCATGGCCAGGTTTTTGTATGGACATAAGTTTTTAATTCATTTGGGTAAATACAAAGGAATGAGATTGGTGGATCATATGATAAGAGTACTTGTAGTTTACACTGTCTTCGAAAGTGGCTGGCCCATTTGCATTTCCATCAGTAGTGAATGAGAGTTCCTGTTGCTCCACATCCTTGCCAGCATTTGGTGGTGTCAGTGTTCTGGACTTGGGTGTTTCCAACATATGTGTAGTAGTACCATATTGCCATTTTAATTCATTATACATTTCACTGAGGATATATGGTGGGGAACATCTTTTCATATGCTTACTTGAGATCTGTTCACTTTCTTTGGTGAAGTGTATGTTTAGGTCTTTTGTCCATTTTATTAATCAGGTTGTTTATTGTCAAGTTTTTAAAGAGTTCTTTTATATTTGGGATAACAGTACTTTATCAAATGTGTGTTTTGCAAATAGTTTCCCTCAGTCTGTGGCTTGTCTTTTCATTCTCTTGAGGAATCTGCCTTTTCAACCAGCCCATTCATGCATGGAATAAAGTTTGAGGGTCACTGACATCTGAAAAGTAAGGAAATATTTTCTTCAGCCATCAAGGCATAACAATGCACCCTAATTTCACTTGTAAACATGATACTATAAATAACAAAAGTTATACATGTATAATTAATATAACTAAAATGTACATTGGTGAGCTTCACACAAAAAAAATCTTTATTAGCTCTTCTCTACATTTATGAGAATGGATAGAGCATTAGAAAAAGTCAGGAGACCTAAGTTCTAAAGGGAACTCTGCTGCTAATTAGCCATATCACCCTGAACTGGTCTTTCCCACCATCTCTAGACCCCAATTTCCTTGCATATAAAATGATGGGGATGAATAAGATGAGCTTTAAAGTCCCCTCTGATCCTGTGGCTTTGTCTTTTCCATCAAAGCCAAGACAAGGAGCATGTTTCCATCAATGAAAATCTTGAGTAAACATGGGTGGTACATCTTAACAAGAAATGCCTTTGATTTGGCATCTCCTAGGCTTTGAGTAACAATCTCCAGAGTCAGAATTTAATGCAGACTTGACTAATGCATAAATTAAGCAAGGTTAGCGTCCCCACCAAAGTGCCACTGTGGTCGGTAAAACAAACCCAGATTGATAATGGCTAAATTTAAATGAGAAAGTGTGTGTGTGTGTATACACAATTACGTATAGGGCAGAACATAGAGAATTTCAGACTCAACAGACTGTGAATGCAAAGAGAAACAAAAATAGAAACCATCAAATAGCCAGATGGCTGAGTTTTCTATTTTTAAATATATCATGAGTTCTGTGAGAGTATGTCAATGAGTAGAAGTAAGAAAAATGTGATAATCTTTAGTGTTTCTGTTTTTTAAACAAAACAATATCCCATAGGTTGTAAAATAGCAAGGAAACTATGTAATGAAATGAAAGAAGTAAATGCTTTTAAATCCATGAAGCCCAGCCTTTAATGTTACACCATGATTCAAAGCACTAATCAAACGTTCTTCTATCTTGAAGCTGAAAGTTATTTACAATGACTATAATATTTCTACGAAATATCTAAATTAGTAGGTGAAGTTACCTTTTTCCCCCTCTCATATTTCTACACTCAACTTTTCAAATGCCCTAATATAGTCATGGCGTAGCCACAAAATGTGACAAAATAAACACATCCGTGGGTCATCGATGAGCCGAACTTTGTGAAACATCTAAGGAAATGTGTTTGGAAAAGGACTGCACAGTTTAGAAGAATTTTAGAGTAACTCACGAATCAGCTAACCCAGTCAAAAGATTACTCACTTAAGAATGATATAATTACTTTCAGTTTGCTTAAAGCCAGGGAAAAGTTGACACAGCGATTAAAGGAAAATGGGTGAAAAAAATAGAGTTACATTATACCAGCTAAATTCAGGCTGTTCCAAGGAATAGGCCCAAGGCTTATTTGAGGAAAGATTATCTTGACAAATTGGATAAACATTTTCTGCATGACAGGACGCTGATGGAGAGTCTGTTCTGCAAGCACACCTGGTGGTGGTTTGCTTAGTGTTTGACCAAGGTGTTCAGCTCGCCCGAGTTCTCCCAGGGGCTTTGTTTACTGTTTGGCAGGTAGAGGCAGAGCAAGAGTAGGCCTTGGTAACGGTTGTTGGGCTCTGCAGATGTCTTACCCCACCCCAGCCCCACCCCCATCTCCCCATTTGGGCTAAAACAACTCTTGGCTAGACCAGTCCACAAAAGCCAGCACCAGACTTTAACAAACAGTTCATGCTTAAGGAGGCCTGCAGTCTAATGTTCCTAAGGCAAATAAAAATGGCAAATGCAAATAAATGCATCAACACCCCACTCTTTTTTGGCTTCCTCCCATAGTCAACTGGGATGGAGAGGTCAGGTCCAACCCAGGGAATTACTATGGATGCAAGCTTTCCAGCACACAAATCATCCCGGTACCAGGATGGAGAAAGTGTGAATTTGACTCTTTTCTACTCAAGGTTATGCTTATCTGGGCCCAGATGACTGTAGATATGAGGAATTGGTGGTCTCCCCTAAGGCTTTGTGGAGAGTCTTGTGTTCTCAAATTATCTAAAAGTCTGTTGCTGACCAGAAAGTGTGTCTTTGCTCTGATTTGGCATCCTTGAAAAGCAATCACTTCCTCAAGGCAGTAATTTGAGGAATGGCTTCTTAGAGTTGGTCATTCAATATTTTCTAGTGCTGCTTCATCATTCAGGGAGGCACTAATTTGGGGAGCATCAGACCCTGAAATGTCACTAGACAGTGTGGAGATTCCTATGGCATTCAGGCCCCCAAATTGAAATGAATAGTCCGACTGTTAGGACAATTTTGCATTTTGCCAGGTCAATTTGGTTCAACCAAAATTGCTTTGTGTCAGTCAGTTTTACAACTAAAGACAATTTGTAGTCCAGTGGTTCTAAGCATAAAGGCCTCATGTTACCTTGTTGGATATACTGGTTAAAAATTGCATTGGAAATAACAGGGGTTTTAATTTGTTGATCCTATAAATCACTGGGCAGTCATTCCCAGATACTAGGATGCAAAGCACCATGGAGCACCCTATGCAGAGTCTACAGTCTACAGACTACAGTTTATTTCGTAATTCCAAAACGAAAACTTTTAATTTTATGGACTACCAATCCACACTCCCCTTTCCAATGTGAACATACCCCATTTCTCTTCCTACCCCACTTTCCTCACTTAGCTCCTCCCTTTATTTTTTTTTTAATAAATAAACAAACTGAATACTGTAACATTCAAACCCTGGGGAAAAGTCAGAAAAATAAAATTGCTTTATCCAAAGTCATCTGGCATTTAATGTATGTCTTCTACATTCCTAGACATAGCTTACATAATCCTAACCCAGTGAAGTAGGTATGTATTATTTACCTGTACCTTAAATATGTGGAATCTGAAGTTTAGAAAACACCAGCCAGGCACAGTGGCTCACGCCTGTAATCCTAGCACTCTGGGAGGCCAAGGCAGGAGGATCACTCAAGTTCACGAGTTCGAAATCAGCCTGAGCAAGAGCGAGACACCATCTCTACTAAAAATAGAAAGAAATTAATTGGACAACTAAAACAATATATAGAAAAAGTTAGCCCAGCATGGTGGCACATGCCTGAAGTCCCAGCTACTCGGGAGGCTGAGGCAGGAGGATCGCTTTAGCCCAAGGAGTTTGAGGTTGCTGTGAGCTAGGCTGATGCCACGGCACTCACTCTAGCCTGGGGAATAGAGTGAGACTCTATCTCAAAAAAAGAAAGAAAGAAGGAAAAAGAAAACACTAAGTGACAAGTCCATGTCCCCACAGGGAAAATGTCCAGATGCCAGGAGTGATTTCCATTGATGTGCTTGACTCAGTCCCAGTGCTCATTTTACAAGACTACACATCTTTTTTTTTTTTTTGAGACAGAGTCTCACTTTGTTGCCCAGGCTAGAGTGAGTGCCATGGCATCAGCCTAGCTCACAGCAACCTCAAACTCCTGGGCTCAAGCAATCCTGCTGCCTCAGCCTCCCGAGTAGCTGGGACTACAGGCATGTACCACCATGCCTGGCTATTTTTTTCTATATATATTAGTTGGCCAATTAATTTCTTTCTATTTATAGTAGAGACGGGGTCTCGCTCTTGCTCAGGCTGGTTTCGAACTCCTGACCTTGAGCAATCTGCCCGCCTTGCCCTTCCAGAGTGCTAGGATTACAAGCGTGAGCCACCATACCCTGCCAAGACTACACTTCTGTGTCTTTTAAAATTTATCGAGTCAAAATTTACGATTTTTCCTGCTAGTATTTTAGAGCATAACAAATAAAATTTTCTTAGTGATATATGTTAATATATTATTTTCTAAGCTTGACATTTGAAATAAAATTTTAAATATATTTTTCTGACAGATTTTATTTTTTTTTTTAAAACAGAGTCTCACTTTGTTGCCCAGGCTAGAGTGAGTGCCATGGCATCAGCCTAGCTCACAGCAACCTCAAACTCCTGGGCTCAAGCAGTCCTTCTGCCTCAGCCTCCTGAGTAGCCGGGACTACAGGCATGCACCACCATGCCCGGCTAATTTTTTCTATATATATTAGTTGGCCAATTAATTTCTTTCTATTTATAGTAGAGATGGGGTCTCACACTTGCTCAGGCTGGTTTTGAACTCCTGACCTCAAGCAATCCACCCGCCTCAGCCTCCCAGAGAGCTAGGATTACAGGAGTGAGCCACCGCGCCTGGCCCAGATTTTTTTTTTAATGGAAGGTGTTTTGGTATAATTTGAACCTGAGTTGAAATCCTGCTTTTAACTCTGTGACCATGAATTTGTCACTTAACCTTTAGTGGCCTGTTTGAAGTTGTAAAATGAGAATAAAAATAGTTATTTCTCAGTGTTACATTTATTTATGCTGCTATTTATACTTGGACATTATCTGTCTCTCTCAGTAGACTATGAGTTCCTTTAAAGCACAGCCTTTGTCCTCATCATCTATGTATCCTTAATTTATTTCTTCAGATCATGCATATACTATTTCTTGAATAAATAATTTATAAGATAGCACTTGTCAGTCACATGGTAGGACCTAAATAAATGTTTATTTCTTTTTCTTTTACAAGACTAATAATGTGTTTATCATAGACTATTAAAAATTGCTCAAACAATTAATTTTAGGCATTATAAACAAAAATGGAAGAGATACACAACTATATCTTGTTGTGGAGGCCTAAGAATCTCTTCATGTGATCCATATTAGTACAAGCAGGTGTCTGAACAGGCTGTACTGCAAGATGATCCCCACAAGACCAGGTCATATAATGGAACAATCGATGTCCAAATTATAAGAATTAAGAAAGCCCAACAGGTCATCTTCCATGTTTCAGAAACTATAAAGAAGCAGTTGAAGAATTGTTCTTGCCATTCCCTAGAAATCAATTTCCTGCTTAATTCATCACCTCTGTGAAGGTATCAAGATTCTGCCTAGGTACAAAGGAGCCAAAGAAAAACAATTTCACACAAAGGAAGGCAAAATATCTGTTCGCCTTTTATACATAAGTAATATTGGGGGTCAAACCTTCGGTGAGATCAGTCTCAGTCCCAGAGCAGGTCTGATTTCAGGAAGTCCTAAAGCATTTACCTGTAGGCCTCAAATTGGTCAGATAGAAGGTGCCAAGAATAGCAAGACAAACAGGGGAAAGAGTACAATTTTTTTTTTTTTTGAGATGGTATTTCACTCTGTTGCCCGAGCTAGAGTGCAATGTCATCATTATAGCTCACCTAAACCTCAAACTCCTGGGATCCTCTTGCCTCAGCCTCCCAAGTAGCTGGGACCATAGGTGCATGCCACCATGCCCAGCAAAAAGTATTAATCTTGAGGGAACAAAACATCAAAAGACCTGGTTGTGCCAGGTAGCAGTCAGTTATCTGATTTTCATGGCCATCTGTTTACGCAATTAGAAAACTAAGGGGATATGGTGTTAGCTTTCTAAGGGAATTTCAGTTCCAGTGTCACAAAGTTTTTATAATATGATTTTCCTGCAGCTAAATTTGCTGGAGAAAAATTACACAACTGTGCCCACCCGTCATGACCACAAATGAAGAGGACATTTTTTTGTATCTTTTCATCTCTTCTGAAAGTTCCTTCTTCTCTCCACACCCTTACCTCTTAGCTTTACTCCCAGCCAATGAATCTCTACCTCATTCTTCATATAGCTGCACCGTCCAATATGGTAGCTACTTTCCACATGTGGTTATTTAAATTTAAATTAATTTAAATAAAAAATTCAGCTCCTAGGCCAGGGCAGTGGCTTACATCTGTAACTCCAGCACTTTGGGAGGCTGAGGTAGGTGGATTACTTGAGGCCAGGAGTTTCAGACCAGACTAAGCAAGAACAAGACCCTTTTTCTACAAAAAATAGAAAAATTAGCCAGGCGTGGTGGTGCACACCTGTAGTCTTAGTTACTCAGGAGGTTGAAACAGGAGGATCCCTCAAGGCCAGGAGTTTGCAGTGAGCTATGATGACACTGCTGCACTCTAGCCCAGGTTAACAGAGCAAGACCTTGTCTCAAAAAAAATTTTAGCTCCTGAGTTGCACTAGCCACATTGCAAGCGCTAAATAACCATGTGTCCAGTGGCTACCATATCAACAGTACAGAGATAGAACATTTCTGTCATCTCAGAAATTTCTACTCAACAGCACTGCTTTAGTATAGAGGAATTCCCTCATCTACTCAACCATGACTCTCTAGACCTGTCTGCAATGTATGCCCATCTACCTTCCCTCCTGTGTTTATGGGAAGCAGTGTCTCTGATTCTATCAGAGAACCACACCTCTACTTGTCCTCTGAATCCGATTTTCTCTTACCAACTGAAGGACCTCACTTTTTGTATCACCTTTCTGAATAATCATTTTTTCTCTTTATATTGAATTATTCTCATTGACAAACACGCTGAATCTTTAAAAAATAATATTTTCCACTTCTGGGAGATAGAATGGACTTACTTTTTCTTTTTTTTTTTGAGACAGAGTTTCACTTTATTGCCCAGGCTAGAGTGAGTGCCGTGGCGTCAGCCTAGTTCACAGCAACCTCAAACTCCTGGGCTCAAGCAATCCTGCTGCCTCAGCCTCCCAAGTAGCTGGGACTACAGGCATGTGCCACGATGCCCGGCTAATTTTTTCTATATATATATTTTAGTTGGCCAATTAATTTCTTTCTATTTATAGTAGAGATGGGGTCTCGCTCTTGCTCAGGCTGGTCTCGAACTCCTGAGCTCAAACGATCTGCCCACCTCGGCCTCCCAGAGAGCTAGGATTACAGGCTTGAGCCATCGCGCCCGGCCTGGACTTACTTTTTCTTATTACTCTTGCTAAAATTAAAAATTTTAATTTTTTTTTGAGACAGAGTCTCACTCTGTTGCCTGGGGCTAGAGTGCTGTGGCATCAGCCTAGCTCACAGCAATGTTGATCTCTTGGGCTCAGGCGATCCTCCTGCCTCAGTCTCCCAAGTAGCTGGGACTACAGGCATGAGCCACCATGCCTGGCTAATTTTTTCTATATATTCTAAGTTGTCCAGCTAATTTCTTTCTATGTTTTTAATAGAGATGGGGTCTCTCTCTTGCTCAGTCTGGTCACAAACCCCTGAGCTCGAACAATCCACCCGCCTCAGCATCCCAGAGTGCTGCGATTACAGGCGTGAGCCACCACGCCCGGCCAAAACTCTGGATATTTTATACACACACACACACACAATCATATATAAGTGCCTAGCAACACAGAGAACTTTTTATTTTTTATTTATTTTTATTTTTTTAGGTCTCTTCCTATTCAGAAAACAATGAGAACTTTTAGATAACAACTGCTTTACTCCAGCCAAACATCACAGAACATAACAAGATTCAGAAAGATGGAGAGAGACGTGTACTGGCGAGGGACTGTGGGACTCAAAGGAAAACATAGTAGTGAATTTCATGGGTGTTTTGTTTTTTTATCCTCACATATCTCAGACTTGGAACTGAAGAAGCTGGCAACCCAGAAATGCCAATGGGTGCAAATAAAACAGCCCCATCAAAAACCTGCTCTCTCTTGCTAAAGAACCAGGAAAGGGGCAGCCTAGCAAGACAGAGAACTTCTATGTAATATGTTTTACTCCAGCCAAACACCATGGAAAAAAACTATGGCCCCACCTCCATACCAGCCAGCAAAGGCCAGGTAAGGGGCCTAGAATTCCATGCTTGTAAGACTGTAGGGAGGTGATGCAACACCCCCACTGCGGTAGTGTCAGTCAAATAAGGAGCTGGAATTTTCATTTCTACTGGCCAGTGACAAGACTCTATGCCCACCCCAGTGTGTCAGTAAAGACACCTGGGGATTCTAGACTTTCACCCCTACCTGGCAGTAATAAGGCATACCTCCCCCTTCCCAGTGGAAAGGGTCAAGGAAGGCACATGGAAAGTCAGGATCTCCACCACTGCCCAGTGCTAATAAGGCCACTGCAGTGTCAGTGGAGACCATTTAGGGAGCTATAACTTCCTGTCTGTTTGTAACAGGGAGCACTTCCATCTCAGGTGTTAACAGAGACTGGGTAAGTAAACTGGATTTCTATCTCAACCTGGCAGTACTGTCATGGCACCCATCCTTCCCTTGCAAGAGAGATGTTAGAAAAAGCCAACCAAAACAGAATATTTAAATAAGATGCAGAGTCTCAAAATATAACATGGAAATATCTGATTTTAAATATAAAATCACTCATCACTCCAAGAACAAGGAAGATCTCAAAACAAATTAAAAAATCAGGCTGGGTGCAGTGGCTCACGCCCATAATCCTAGCACTCTGGGAGGCCGAGGCAGGAAGATCATTTGCGCTCAGGAGTTCAAAACCAGCCTGAGCAAGAGCAAAACTCCATCTCTACTAAAAATAGAAAGAAATAAATTGGCCAACTAAAAATATAGAGAAAAAATTATCCGGGCATGGTGGTGCTGCCTGTAGTCCCAGCTACTCGGGAAGCTGAGGCAGAAGGATCACTTGAGCCCAGGAGTTTGAGGTGCTGTGAGCTAGGCTGACCCCACAGCACTCTAGCCAGGGCAACGAAGTGAGACTGTCTCAAAAACAAACAAACAAAAAAAAAGAAGACAATCAATAGATTCTAACATCGAGGTGACAGAAATATTGGAATTATGTAACAAAGATTTTAAAGCAGCCATGGTAAAAATGCTTCATTGAGCAACTACAAATATGCTTCAAATGAATGAATAAAAAACATGAATAAGAAATTAAAAAAGTAATAAAGAACCAAAGAGAAATTTTAAAACTAAAAAATGCAAAAGCAAGATTTAATAAAAACTCAAAGAATAGAAAATTCTCATTCGAAACATAAAAAAAAAAATCTCAAAGAATGGGCTCAACAGCAGAATGAGAGGGACTGAGGAATTAATCGATAAACCAGAAAATATACCAACAGAAATTACCTAGTCTGAGCAACAAAAGAAAAACAAAAGATTAAAAAAAGACAAACTCTCAGGGTTCTTTGAGACTACACCAAAAGATCTAACATTTTTGTCATCAGAATGTCAGAAGGAAAAGAGAGAGAGGGTAGGGCTAAAAAAGTCCTAAATTTAAAAAAAGGCTAAAAACTTCCAAAATTTGAAAGCAGACATAAACTTAGATTCAAGAAGCTGAGCAAATCCCAAACAAAAAAACCCAACAAAGCGCATTCTAAGATACATTATAATTAAACTTCTGAAATGTAAAGACAAAAGAAAAAAATCATTGAAGCAGCCAGGGTAAGACACTATCTTACTTAAAAAGAAGAAGCCATTAGAATGACAGCAGATTTCTCATCAGACACCATACAGACCAGAAGAAATTGACTCAATATTTTTTAAATGCCAAAAGAAAACTATTGTCTATCTAGAACCACATGCCCAGTGAAAGTATCCTTCAAAAATGAAGGGGAAGTCAAGATATTCTCAAATGAAGAAAAACTAAGAGAATTTTTTGCTAGGAGATCTACTCTAAAGAAGCATCTAATGAAGGTTCTGTAAACAGGGGTAATAAAAGAAGAAACCTTGAGACATTGGGAAGGAAGAAAAAATATGATAAACAAAAATATGGGTAAAATCAATAGCTTTCATTTTCATCTTGAGTTTTCTAAATTATGTGATCTGGAACCAGCATTTTATTTATCATTGTTTTTTAGACAGGATCTGGCTCTGTTCCCCAGGCTGGAGTACTGTGACCCAATTATATAGCTCATGGTAACTCTGAATTTCTGGGGTCAAGTGAGGGCCCAGCTAATTTTTCAAATTTTTTTGTACAGATGAGTTCTTGCTATGTTGCCCAGACTAGTCTCAAACTCCTGGGCTCAAGCCATCCTCCTGTGTCAGCCTACCAAAGTGCTAGGATTACAGATGGTCACTTTCTGGATCGGAAGCAGCATTTCAAACAGCTATTCAAAGTGATACATTTTTTTAAAAAAACAAACAAAATCAAAATGGAACGACAACTAAATCAAAATGGAATTCTAAAAATACTCAAATAACCCACAGGAAGGCAGGAAAAAGAAAACAAAGAAATGAAAAACAGAAACAACATGCAAAATGGCATACTTAGGCCCTATTATACACCAATAATTACATTAAGTGTAAATGGTCTAAATACACCAATGAAAAGACAGAGACTGGCAGAGTAGATTGAAAATATGACCTAACCATATGCATCTACAAGAAACTCACTTCAAATATAGTGACGTAGGCAGGTTGAAGGTAAAAGAATGAAAAAATATACCATGCATACATCAATCAAAGGAAAGCAGGAGATATTAATATCAAATAAAGTATTCTTTACAGCAAAGAAAATTATTAGAGACAGAGAGGTACATTATATAATAATAAATGATCAAAAAACCAAGAAGCAATAGCAATTTTAGAAATATATGCACCAAACAATAGAGCTATAAAATATGTAAAGCAAAACTGTAACAGACAAATTCACAATTATAGTTGGAGACTGCAATATTCCTCTCTCATCAAATAATAAAACATAAATGGGAAAAAATTTCTGGGACCCCCATAAAGTAGTACTGAAAGGGAAATTATAGCAATAAGTACATACATTAGAAAAGAGGAAGTCTCAAATTAAGATCTAAGCACCCACTTTAAAACCTAGAAAAAGAACATATAAACCCAAATCTACTAGAAAAAGGAAAATAGTAAAAGCAGAAATCAATAAAATTGAAAAGAGAAAAATAATAGAGAAAATCAATGAAACAAAGAGATGGTTCTTTGGAAAGATCAACAGAATTGACAAACCTCTTGCAAGACTGACAAAGAAAAAAGACAAGAGATACAAATTACCAATATCAAGAATGAAATGGGGCCGGGCGCGGTGGCTCACACCTGTAACCCTAGCTCTCTGGGAGGCCGAGGTGGGCGGATCGTTTGAGCTCAGGAGTTCGAAACCAGCCTGAGCAAGAGCGAGACCCCATCTCTACTATAAACAGAAAGAAATTAATTGGCCAACTAATATATATAGAAAAAAAAAATTAGCCGGGCATGGTGGCACATGCCTGTAGTCCCAGTTGCTTGGGAGGCTGAGGCAGCAGGATTGCTTGAGCCCAGGAGTTTGAGGTTACTGTGAGCTAGGCTGATGCCATGGCACTCACTCTAGCCTGGGCAATAAAGTGAGGCTCTGTCTCAAAAAAAAAAAAAAAATGAAATGGGATATCACCCTGCAGACAATAAAAGGATAACAAAGGAATACTAAAACAACTTTACATGCATAAATTTGACAACCTAAATGAAATGTACCAGACCCTCAAATAACACAAACTACTCAGCCAATATGAATAGATAACTTAAATAGTTCTATAATTATTAAGAAAATTGAATTTGTCCAGCTTGAACAACATAGTGAGGCCCCATCTATACAAAAACATTTTTAAAATTATCTGGACATGGTGGTACACATCTGTAGTCCCAGCTACTCAGGAGGCTGAAGCAAGAGGATCTCTTGAGTCCAGGAGTTAGAGGTTGCAGTGAGCTATGATGACATCACTGCACTCTAGCCCAGGCAATAGAGAAAGACCCCATCTCAAAAAAAGAAAAGAAAATGGAATTTGTAATTTTAAGACTTCCCCCAGGCCGTGCGCAGTGGCTCACGCCTATAATCCTAGCACTCTGGGAGGCCGAGGCGGGAGGATTGCTCAAGGTCAGGAGTTTGAAACCAGCCTGAGCAAGAGCGAGACCTCGCCTCTACTAAAAATAGAAAGAAACTAATTGACCAACTAAAAATATATATACAAAAAATCAGCCGGGCATGGTGGCACATGCCTGTAGTCCCAGCTACTTGGGAGGCTGAGGCAGGAGGATCACTTGAGCCCAGGAGTTTGAGGTTGCTGTGAGCTAGGCTGACGCCATGGCACTCACTCTAGCCTGGGCAACAAAGTGAGACTCTGTCTCAAAAAAAAAAAAAAAAAAGACTTCCCCCAAAGAAATCATCATACTCAGATAATTTCATTCAAGAATTCTGCCAAATGTTTAGAAGAATGAACACCAATTCTGTATAATTTCCTCCAGAAAATAGAAGGGGGTCAATGGCTCATACCTGTAACCCTAGCACTCTGGGAGGCTGAGGTGGGAAGATTGCTGGAGCTTAGGAATTTGAGACCACCTGAGACCTGGTCTATACTAAAAATAGAAAAATTAGCTGGGTGCCTATAGATTAGCTACTCAGGAGGCTGAGGTGGGAGATCACTTGAGCCCAGTAGTTGATTTGTTTGTTTGTTTGTTTGCTTGTTTTTTGGAGACAGAGTCTCACTCTTATTGCCCTGGCTAGAGCGCCGTGGCATCAGCCTAGCTCACAAGCAACCTCAAACTCCTGGGCTCAAGCAATCCTCCTGCCTCAACCTCCCAATTAGCTGGGACTACAGGCACTCACTACCATGCCCAGCTAATTTTTTTCTATATATTTTTAGTTGGCCAATTAATTTCTTTCTATTTTTAGTAGAGATGGGGTCTCACTCTTGCTCAGGCTGGTCTAGAACTCCTGAACTCAAACCATCTGCCCACCTCGGCCTCCCAGAGTACTAGGATTACAGGCGTGAGCCACCGCACCCAGACAAGCCTAGGAGTTTGAGGCTGCAACGAACTATGATCATGCCACTGGACTCCAGCCTGGGTGACAGAGTGAGATCCTAAAAACAAAAAAAAAAAAGTGAGTGACCTCATGTTTAAACAAGAAACACTCACATACTAGAACCCCAATGAACACCCAATCTTAATCTTGCACCAGGATGCTATCATTCTATCATTAAAACACACCCACTGGCATTCAAGACACCAGCAAAGAAAAGACAGTGGCAGTTCAGACTTGAAGTGGCTAAAGGCAGAGTAAGGACACCAGTGAGTTGCTGTGCTCTTGCCTCCCATCTTCTTTTCACACAGCCACTGTCCTCCCCCGTTTCTCATTTGAATAAGGAACAAGGAAATACCACATATGTGATATGACAAGATGCCAGCAGAGAAGCCTTGGTCACTTGAGTAAAATAAGCACAACCCTATTCTACCAGGTCCACATGGTCTTGTAGCCCTTGTGTGACCTTCTGCCCCCAAACTCTCTTCTCTCACCTCTCATCATCCTACCTCTATCATTAATTGGGTAGTTTATTGTGTTTCCATTGAGGATTTTAGAGGTAAAAGGCCCTTTAAAAAATGTGTTCCTTTTATTGCAGGTGCCCCTCACCTATCAAATAACTTTCATTTGCCTCCAAGTACCAGGCAACTGTGTGCTTTCCTTCTGCTGTTTGCAGTCTTAGTCACAGCCTCACAGAAGGATTAAGTGCAAATGTCACTCTGCCGTTTCCTTCAGTAGATTATGGGAGTATAAATTGGATTGTGTAAGCGCATATTAGCTCTTTCCCTCCAGTGCTAATACAGCAAACAGTGTTTGAGATCTGTTTTTTTTTTTTTTTTTTTCTTCCTTACGGAGGAATAGAATGAACAAGCAAGGAGTCATAACTTTCTTTTCCTTGGCAGGCAGGAATATTGAACTGAGAAGCCTGCCAAACTGCCAATCCCTATATGGGTTGGATCCAATAACCTAGGGATTAAAATTCAGGATGGCTGCTAACTGTCCTGGTGGTGTTTATTGGAAATGATTTCTTTATGAAGAAGATCCCCAAGGGGCCCCTTTCAGTGCAGTTGCCAACAGTAAGACTTCCTATGGACTAGAGGGAGCAGTGCAAATAACTCTTTTGCTAGAGATTAAAATAGTCATTGGTAAACTAGACAGGCTGCACCATTCTCTGTGGTAGCCCAGAGCTAATCTCAACTTTGTTTACTCTTGTCACTCTTGTAAACTCACATCCCACTTGTCTTTCAGAGTTATGTGGACCAGAGCACCTCAAAGTATGGTCTGCGGACCAGTGCTGGTTTGTGAATCGATTGTTATTGATTAGCCATAAGTAACGAGTAAGTTTTCAGAATTGTGTATAGTAATCCCGACAGGATAATTTTGTGTATAATAATAAAAAAGCTAGGCTTATCTTTTTAAAAAAGACTAAATTTAAAAATATAAAAAGACTGATCCTTTTGTAGTTTGTAAGTATGATCATTGGGTGTTCACACTCATGTTTGAGATGTGCCTACCTCAAACCTTGTTACAACGTTGGCACATTACCCATCTGAAGTGGAAAAAATATCATCTAATAATTCATTTTTTCCTTATTTTACAAAAATATAAATCAGCTGAGGATTAGAATTTTTAAAAATAAACCTGTGGATCCCACAGAGCATTTGACAAAATTCAGCCATCCTGAGTTCCAGCTTTTGCTCTTACACCAAGTATCTGTATGGACGATTCACTTCATGTGAGGGGATGTAAATCCCACATCTATAATGAGGCAGGAGGAGGAAGTACATTGGACTTTAACCATATACATGTGTTTAAGAGCACCACCTTTTACCCAAGCTAAAATCTATACATAATCTCTTCTTTAATTTTTCTTTTTCTCTCATTAAACATACCCAATTAGACAGAATCCTGTGGATTCTGTCCCTGAAATGGAGTACCTCACGTCTCCTTGCCCAGCCATCTACCATATTTCAGGTCTTCTCCTGAGATTCTTTTTTTTTTTTTGAGACAGAGTCTCACTTTGTTGCCCAGGCTAGAGTGAGTGCCGTGGCGTCAGCCTAGCTCACAGCAACCTCAAACTCCTGGGCTCAAGCAATCCTGCTGCCTCAGCCTCCCAAGTAGCTGGGACTACAGGCATGCGCCACCATGCCCGGCTAATTTTTTCTATATATATTAGTTGGCCAATTAATTTCTTTCTATTTATAGTAGAGATGGGGTCTCGCTCTTGCTCAGGCTGGTCTCGAACTCCTGAGCTCAAACGATCTGCCCACCTAGGCCTCCCAGAGAGCTAGGATTACAGGCTTGAGCCACCGCGCCCGGCCTTCTCCTGAGATTCTTATCTCCAGGCACAGCCATCACCACATTGCTATTAGAAAGATCTTTCCAAAATGCAGATGTTACTCTTCTTCCTAAAAGCTATTGCCTGTACAACAAATTCCAAGCTGTTTGCTAAACTTCCAAAGTCCTTCGTAATTGGGTCTAGACTACCCTCTTGGCCTGATGTCCAGCCACACTGTCCAAATCACCCTAAGCCCCAGTCACCTGGGCTCCTTGCTGCTCCTCAGACACACCATGAATGGTTGTTATCCATGAACACAGGTATACGCCATGCCCTGGTTCACTCTGTCACCTCTGCCCTGGAAAACCTCTTCTTCCACATCTACCTGGCACTTTCATCCTTCAAAACACAGCTCATGTCACTTTCTCTTTGCATTTTCTCTGATATCTCTCTTCTTTCACCAGATATAATTACCTCCTTATCTATCTCTCCCTCCCTCTCAGATTTATATATTATGTTATAAATATATAAATATGAATATTGATATATTTATATCATATATAGTTATTAGTTTACTATTTTTGTCTCTGCTTTCCCTTCCAAAATCAAGACACCTTGTTAATTTTTTTTTTTTTGTGAGACAGAATCTCACTGTGTTGCCTGGGCTAGAGTGCTGTGGCGTCATCCTAACTCACAGCAACCTCGAGCTCCTGGGCTCAAGTGATCCTCCTTGCTTCAGCCTCCTGAGTAGCTGGGACTATAGGCATGTGCCACCATGCTCGGCTAATTTACATATATATATATATATATATATATATTAGTGTCCAGCTAATTTCTTTCTATTTTTTTAGTAGAGACAGCATCTAACTCTTGCTCAGGCTGGTCTCAAACTCTTTAGCTCAAACAATCTGCTTGCCTTGGCCTCCCAGAGTGCTAGGATTATAGGCGTGAGCCACCAAGGCTGGCCTGTTAATCTTAATTATACTAGCAACCAGAATAGTGCCCCACAAATAGGAGATCCTCAATTGTTTCTTATGTCAATATTATAAGTTGAGACACTGTTTCATTTATTCACTTATCTATTCATTCATTTCTTGGAAACCACATGTGTTAGGCTCTTAGGATCTAGATAGTGATGACTAAGATAGACAAGGTCACAGCCATCATGGAGTTTACATTACAGTGTAGAAGACAGAAAACAAACAAATGGATTGTGAAACAAAAACAAGTAAATAAACAAACAAGATAATTACATGTTGAGATCATTGCTGGGAAGTACCTAAACAGATTGAAGAGATGGAGTCTGCCTGAGGAGAACACCCTAGACAAGGAAGGCAAGGAGGGTCCCCTGAGAAGATGATACTAGAGCTGAGATTTGAAAGATGAGAACAGCAGAAGTGGGAAAGAGACTAGCTTGTTCAAAGAACAGAAACAATGCTAACATGGCTGGAGTAGAGCTGAATGGTATAAAGAAAGTTGGAAAATGGACCAACTTAATGTATTACTAGAATACAGTAGGGAGTTTAGAGTTTACTCTGAATAGTAGAAGCCTTTCTAGGGCTTTAAGTAAGGAGTGGCTTAGGTCAGATTGCAATTTTAGGAAATGTACTTTTGTCCTTGTAGAGAGTGGATTAAAGAGGAGCAAGAAAAAATCAGGAAACAGATGAAGTTGTTACTCAGGATCCTAGGCCAGAGGTGATGATTGGTTGGGGGTAGGAGGGCAAAGGTGGGGATAGAGACAAGTAGATACATCGGAGATGTCATATGAAGGTCAAATTAAAATTCCTTGGTGATGTATTGAATGTATGTGGAACTAGGGGGAGCTCAGGGAAATGTAGCAAATAAGAACGATCCTGATGTTTTGGCTTGAGCATCAGGCTAGAAATTGGTGGTATTGATTGAATTGGTGAGGGAGTAGTTGGACCAGGTCGAGGGAGAGATGCAGCCTAGAATCAAGAGCTCTGTGTTGGTTGGATGTGTATGTTAGACATCCAAAAGAAGATGTCAAGAATTAGTAAACAACTAAGTAGTAGAAGAGAAAACTGAGGCTGAAAAACAGTTATACAGGCACCAAGTGTTAGTACCACTCAAGTCTGTCTGACTCATAAACACTAAGCTAGGCAGCCTCTTATCCGGTATGTGTGAATCAGAAATTATTTCTTTCAGGCATAACTAGAAAATAAGTACGAAAGATTTGGAAATACAAAGGTGAAAGAGATGGCAAAATAAAAACAAATCTTTTGTTGTTTTAAGGGTTTCTTTTTTCCCCAGCGCAATCTTAAAAGAAAGAAAAATGAAGCAAAATAACCTTTGTCCTGGGATCTAGTTAAGAGCGTGCCCTCTGGGGCAGCTTAGGTTCAGCTCATGTCTCTACCACTTACCCTTGTGTGTGACCTTGAACAGGTTCTATCAAAGCTTTGTGCCTCTGTTTCTTATCTATAAGGTATTTAAAAATAGGACATACCTTCAAGCATGAAGATTTACTGAGATGTATGTGGCAAGTGCTTCCAACACTGCCAGTTACATAGCAAGTGCTCACAGAGCATTAGCTATAATCTGAGCTTCTGCAAGGGGTAGGCTCCCCAGCCATGCTGAACTACTTTTAGTTATCCAAAGAAGCTAACCATTCTCTCCACTGGGTCTTTTCCCAGTTCTAATTATAATGAGACATATGTGTCCTTAAAGACCACCATGCTATGCAAAATTGTGCAATAAAAACCACAAGGCTTATGAGAAAATGGAGTTCAGTGGCACAATGCGCTCAAAAACATATCTACTGACACATTAGAAAAATAGGAATCAAAATTAAAAACATTTGTACAACAAATGATACTATCAAGGGAATGAAAAGACAACCCACATAAATAGAGAAAATATTTGCAAATCATATATCTGATAACAGTCCAGTATCCAGAATATATAAAGAACGCAACATGGAAAAGACAACTCAATTTAAAAATGGGCAAAGGACTTGCATAGATATTTCTCCAAAAAAGACTTACAACTTGTCAACAAGCATACAAAAAAGATGCTCACCCTTGTTAGTCATTAGGGAAGTACAAATCAAAACCACAATGAATAAGTGGACACATAGGTACTACAGTAATAGGGTATTGGGCAGGTGGAAGGGGGGAGGGGGGCGGGTATATACATACATAATGAGTGAGATGTGCACCATCTGGGGGATGGTCATGCTGGAGACTCAGACTTGTGGGGGGAGGAGGGTAAAGGCATTTATTGAAACCTTAAAATCTGTACCCCCATAATATGCCGGTAAAAAAATTAAATCATTAAAAAAAATAAGAAAAATCACAATGAAATACTACTTCATAATCACTACGATGCTATAATTAAAGAAAAAAAAAACAGAAAATAACAAGTGTTGTCACGGATGTGGAAAAATTGGAGCCCTCAGAGATTGCTGGTAGGAATATAAAATGGTGCAGCCACTGTGGAAAACAGTTAGGTCATTCCTCAATAAGTTAAACATAGATTTATGGTATGACCTAGAAATTCCACTCCTAAGTATATAGCCGAAAGAATTGATGACCAATGTTCATATGGCTCTATTTCCAAAAGCCAAAGGGTGGAAACAACCCAAACATCCATCAAGTAATGAATAGGCAAAAAAAGTTGATATATCCATATTGTAGAATAGTATTCAACCCTTAAAACAGAATGAAGTACTGATAATTGCTACACTGGAGATGAACCTTCAAAAAGTCATGCTTAGGCCAAGCGTGGTGGCTCACACCTGTAATCCTAGCAATCTGGGAGGCTGAGGCGGGAGGATCACTAAAGGTCAGGAGTTCGAAACCAGCCTGAGCAAGAGTAAGACCCTGTTTCTACTAAAAATAAAAATAAATTCATTGGCAAACTAAAAATATATAGAAAAAATTAGCAGGCATGGAGGCACCTGCCTGTAGTCCCAGCTACTCGGGAGGCTCAGGCGGGAGGATCGCTTGAGCCCAGGAGTTTGAGGTTGCTGTGAGCTAGGCTGACGCCATGGCACTCTAGCCCAGGCAAGAGAGTGAGACTCTTGTCTCACACACACACAAAAAAGTCATGCTAAGTGAAAGAAGTCAGACACAAAAGGCTAAATAATTCCATCATTCCATTTTTACAAAATATCCAGTAAGTCAATAGAAGAAGAGCTAAACATTGAGCTCTTACCGCTTGTCAGGTATTCTTTTAAATACTTTTTACATGTATAAACTCATTTAACCTTTATAAAAATTGTATAAGGTATGTACTATTATTATTCCCACTTTGTAGGTTTAAAAGTTGAGGCACGAATCTGGGATTTCAATCTAAATAGTCTGGTCGTAGAGTTTGTGTCCATAAACATTATATAATCCTTGCAAAACATTCAGATTTTAATTTTTTTTAAAAAAACTTCATGTTGGTTAATCAAGTCTGTAGTCTACATTGGCCATACATGATGCCAGTTTGCAACCTTCACCAGGACTGTGTCTTCTCTCCCTCCTCTTTGCCTTGATTGCCTCTTTTTGAATCAAGATAGGCTTGATTTCAATACATCACTTCCTTTGTGTTTTTTTCTTTATCTGTAAAATAGGTATAAATAGACCTCCTTCAAGGGCATGCTATAAGTATACAAAATAAAGTACATAGAGATCTATCTAACACAATGTCTAGAATCTAGTAGGCAAGAAATAAATAAGAGGATGTATTATTTTTTTAAATTTTTACTATTGTGTCCATCTCCTTTCTACAGGGCTAGGTGCAGGTCACCTTCCCTTTGCCAGCACAATACACAGCACCCAACAGGAGCCCTGTAAGTAGAGAGTTTGCTTCGGTTGATATTTTTTTTTTTTTTTGAGACAGAGTCTCACTCTGTTGCCCAGGCTAGAGTGAGTGCTGTGGCATCAGCCTAGCTCACAGCAACCTCAAACTCCTGGGCTCAAGTGATCCTTCTGCCTCAGCCTCCTGAGTAGCTGGGACTACAGGCATGCACCACCATGCTCGGCTAATTTTTTCTATATATATTAGTTGGCCAATTAATTTCTTCCTATTTTTTTTTTTTTTTTGAGACAGAGTCTCACTTTATTGCCCAGGCTAGAGTGAG